>JAJJBR010002587.1:0-16626 GCA_022817965.1 Solanum lycopersicoides
TTGTTTCTTAAGAGGCGTATCAATCTAGAGTAAACAAGATGAAAATTATATATATATATATATATATATATATATATATATATATATATATATATATACCATTAGTATTAGTGACTTATCCCTAAATTAATTACATATATATTTTTTTATATCGTCATTGCATAAATATGATTTTTTGGAATAACTCAATGAATTTAGTAAACCGTTTTAGTAGATCTTAATGACTATGGATCAAATTTATTCAATTTTTGCAGCCGTTACAACCTCTACCTTATCATAGGGAATGAAAACAACACTAGGCAAATTCTATGCAGCAAGTTTGACTCAGAAGATATTTAGAGAAATCGATCCCAAATTATCAATGTAGATAATCACCTCCAAATCAATTGAGGGACAAAATTTATAATTTCATGTACCTTATATAATAAAAATTAAAGATTCCGTTAAGGTTAATCATTTTCCACTTACTCCAAAAAGAAATGTTAAAAGCTCAATTTTTGTCCACATAGTCCTAGATAATCTCAAACGTTTGAATTTTGCAAGTAAAACTTGTATTTATTCACTTTGGATTATACTATAAAGCACCGCATTATATGCAACAAAAATATCAAAAATAAAATCCTTCTACACACTTGTCTCCTCATGTTTTTTTTTCCTTTTCTTTCAAAGAGGCTTCACGTTTAAGTGATAAATAAAATCATTATTATTAATTAGTAAGCCATTCAAATATTGAAAATAAATAATAAATAGATGTAAAATGATAAATACCTTTTAATTTTTTAAAAATATTTAACAAGTAAAAAATATTTAATTTAATATAATAGATAAGTAAAATATGAACGGAAGAAATATTATTATGTAAGTCCAATAAATTAATTAAGATTATAAGATAAAAAGATAAGTATGCCATGCATGTTACACAACCAAAATAAAAGGGGATATCGAGAAAAAAAGCACACAAGTCAAAGCTCTATCTTTTCTATATTTTTGTCATTTTTATAGGCTTCACGCACTAACTTAACCATCATTGTTTCCACAGGATTAGAGTGTCTTTCTTTTTTTAAAAAAAATAAAATAAAATCTAACTTACATATAAGGATAAAATAAATTATTTTTACATTATCAACATGAGATATGGTGCAATTGTGAGATTGTTTTATTCTTAATTATAGGTTTTGGACATGAATTCTAAATAATGGATAAAAAATTTGTCAGAAGCGCCACCCCTAAATAGACTTTACAAGACGCAATTCAAATTTAGTCGGACAAGCTATAGACATATCAAGTGGAGAATTAAATAAATAATTTTTTTCTACATTTTCAATTCAATTTAACATTTTGTAATAAGTCATGAATTCAATGATTTGCCTTAATAGTCAATGAAGTGGTTGACAATCCTGGAATTTCAAGTTCAAGAAAGACAAAAAATACTAGATGATTCTTTTCATCTATCTCGACACTATGATCATATTTTTTTGGTAATAAGTCATTATTTTTATATTAATATAATTAGTTACCTATAATTGTCTTTTAAACTAATAATCTAATTGTATATACAAATTTATAGTGTTAATGTACTAATCTTAAACTCTTTCGTTTTCCCTTTCCCTTTCCCATTGAGTAAATGGTTACAAAAAAAAATTACATTTATTAAAATTAAAAAGAATATAACAAGTTATTGATTTATTTTCTTAATTTATCTAGTATTGTGCGAGTATTTTTGTCAGGGCTTACATTTCTAGGCAATGATTGAGATAATTAAGATGATCAAAGAGATTATTTTTAACAACTGCAATTTATCCAAGGATTAAAGCATCTTCACATTGAAAACTCCCATTTCAACATAATATTAACTATATAATCATCATTAAGTGGTAAAACTATATGAGTTTCAAGTTATATACATTGTTAGTATTATAAAAAAAATAAATGTTGACGCAGTTATATTTTCTTTGTTTGTTGTAACAGATAATTTAATTTTTAAAAAGATTACAAATTTTATATTTTAATTAAAAAATTACCTATAAAAATTTTGTGAGTTACCTATAGTGTAGAAATATTTTTGTCAATATATATAACTTAGACTCTAAGTTTGTATATTAGACATGTGTCTTACATTTAAGCACCTAATTTGCCTACACCTTTGAATGACAATCTTCACCACAAAAAAAAAAACTAATAATTATTCATAGTAAGTTTTAATTCACTGATATTTCAAACTCAAAAAATTTAGTTTTGTAAGTTATAACTTCATAAGAATATCATTTTAAGAAATGTATCATGGTCAAAGTTAGGAAATTTTCAAAGAATCACAAAATAAAAAAAGAATCTAATCAATGAGAAAAACAAAGTATAGAGGGTAAATTAATTATTTTTTGTGTGTGTTCAAAAAGAGAGAAATTCTCTAAGCAATTTATGGATCTTTGTCTTGTCCAAAAGTGAGTTATAAAAGGCAATAGTCAAGAAAAAAGAAAGAGTGGAAAGCAACAAGTATCAAAACTACTCATAATAAGCAAAAAGAAATCAATTAATTAATTAATTAGTAGTATAATTAGTGGGAGGCACTAATTAATTAGTCCATTACCTAAGCAATTCTAACATGACACTTTTTAACTTTTCTTGACTCACATGCTTAAATGGCATTGGGAACAACATAAACCCCCACCCCAACACAAAAAGAAAGAGAAAAAAAACACTAATCATAGTCATAAAATCAAATAAATTTGGTCAACCCCTTTTTATGTCTTTTTGTTACTATGATTTCTTAATTCTATAATGCTTTGCCACCACCCTTCTGGTCTTTGAAGTGACTTTATTAAATAAAATTATTGAACTACTATTATAAGTTTAGGAGTGGGACAAATGTGAGAATTGGAATATGATTAAAAAAAAACAGAGACATTATATAATTGAGGGGTTGATTAAAATATTAATCTCTTGTGTGACATGGACAAAATCTATGATGCTTGACTCATCCACTAAATATTTCTTCCCCTCTTAAGTTAATTCATAACTTAAATATATAAATGATTTATCGCTAATTCATCACTAAATAAAATTAAAATTAGTTAGATATAAATTTTTCTCGTCACTAATTTTAATTTGATTGTTGGTGCACATTAAGAAATTGTTCTTGTGAAACTACTTAAATTAATGTAGATTTGAGATATTAATAAATCACTAGATATATAATAACAAAAAAAATAAAAAAAAAATAAAAAAAATATATATACATATATATATATATATATATATATATATATATATCCATTTCATTTTGTAGTACTAGGTGAGTACTATACTACACAAACATCATGCATACAAAGGGGCATAACACATGAAAATGTCTATCTCATTCAATTCTGGGCTTGCACAAACAGATACTTAAATTATCAAAAAATTAAAAACATACGCAATCTACATAAAGAATCGTGTGAGATGTATACATTCTGCCATGTCATGTGTATCTATTTGTTTAATTTTATGATATTAATTTAAATGCCTAGTTATACGACACATTCAAAATTAAAAGACATAAATATTAACTAAAACCAAATTAATTTAGAAATACACTTTATCATACCTATAAAGTTCAAACCATGAAGACCATATATGACAGCCACATCCATTGCAAATTAAAATACTATACTATAACAACAATCTCTTGAACCGATCTATTATTTCTCACAAACTTTAGATAAATAATGTTATTGAGATATTGCACCCTTATAATATCTAGTACACATTTTGACACCTCTTCTAAATAAAATATCATTTCTCATTAACTTTGGAATTATATAAACATAAAGTTTAATTTTTGTAAAAACAATTTAAACATTTGAAAAGGATGAATAGTTGGTCAAGGAACATATGAAAAGATGTGAACCACTTGGGATTTTCATTAGATAATAGAACAGTGATCATAAGTTGAAATTTCTTAAAATGAGGGTTTTATGTTTTTGGATATTATTCTTGAAAAATAATTATAATTATAATAATAATAAGTGGGGGCCTCCCTTTTGAAATTATAATTGAGCTTCTATACTGACAAAGGAAACTTATACATGTGTAGGAGTCAGATTAGAATTTTGCACATTCTTCAAAAAATTGCACACACTTTTTGTGTAGTAGTAGTATACTATATACTATATAGTATAATAAAATAATTTAAATAAAATTAGGGTCATCCGGAATTTAGGGATAAAGATTATTATTATGATATGACACTCTAAGCCAAGGACTTGAGAACATGAGACCCTTGGACTTTGACGAGATACACTTTTTTTGCTCTCTTTGACCAACCATAGAGCTTTACATCAACATGGCTCCAATTACAACTTAATGCTCAAATCAAATTCTTTTTAACTTGTTTGTCTTTTTTTTTCCTTTTTCTCTTAAATAAATATTTGAAGTGGTCAATAATTTATTAAGTATTCTGTATAATTTATATATACGTTTATAAATTAATGCAGTGAAGTAACACAAGTATCTTCGATAGTCAGTCTATTTTCATTATCCGATCTTGGAGCACATCTTTTGTTCTTTTCATTGCTTGAAGTTACTGTTACTACTACGAAGAAATGACAAATCCCAACTACGGGTATATAAGAGCGAAAACTTCTAAGGGCATTTCATTCGACGTAAGCATCTGGACAACCAATAATCTATGCCTAGAATGTGTTGTTAGATCTCTTCTCTAGAAAGATATACAGACAACAACGACCGTGTTTTGACCGCGGCTTCCCTTTCATTGCTTCTTTCATGACAAGATAACTGTGTCCGCATCAGTTGAGGTGGTGGTTAACTAGCTAACAGTGATACTATCTACAACTTCTGAAAGAAGGCCAAATAGCGTGTCTGATCAGACATTCCCTCTCTAAGGAATGCTTATTCAAACCATTTAGATTTTTAAATTTTTTGAAGATTTTTAAATGTTTACATGACATGTTTGAGACACAAAATTAAAAGGACAACTTTCATATATAGGAAACAAAAAATTCATATTTGTATGATATAACAAAGTTTGCATAATTGCGCTCCATAGCAAACATATAACTGTATAATTCGCTATACATATACAATTGTATAATTCGCTGGTCTCGCTATACATATACAATTATGTGATTCGCTGGCCTAAATTGTATAATTTGCTGGCCTATTTCGCTGCAATTGTATAATTCGCGGCCTATTTCACTGCAATTGTATAATGCACAATGATATAATTCGCTGGCCTATTTCGCTGCAATATCTGTATAAAATTTGCTTTGCATACAATTGAATCGAAGTAAGATATTTGTATATTGTACAATTATAAGTGTATAGGAAGAAGATATATGTTTTTCTCTCGCTTTATACAAAAACTGAAACACAATTTATACACTTCTGTTGTATAAAGCGAGTATTAAATTGTATTTCATTGCAATTGTATAATTCGCTGGCTTTTTTCGCTGCAATATTTATATAAAATTTGCATTTGTATACAATTGAGTCGAAGTAAAATATTTGTAAATTGTATAATTATGTGTATAGCACGAAGATATATGTTTTTGCATGTGTATATACAATTTTCTCTCGCTTTATACAAAACAAAAGCATAATTTATACACTTCTGTGTATAAAGCGAGAGAGGCGAGCAGAGGGAGAGTGGCGAGCGAGAGTTTTGGGAGAGAGACGACTGACAAACTTTGGCAAACGTTTGCTATGGGGCACAATTAAATCAAACAATAGCTACTCCATTTATTTTAGGTTATTAGTTTGCTATTATATACAATTATCCCAAATTAAAATACATTCTACGTATCATTAATTTAATACCACAAAAAAATAAATTAAAAATCCTTTTCTGTTTTAAATATGAAATGATCTGAAAAAAAACCTCACCACTTTATCACTTGGACATCCTACTCATTACTTCGTTAATTGAACCCTTAAACCTATTAAAAACACAATATCAAAATGGAACAATTTCATATGTTTACAACAAAGTAATTAGTTTACAAATTTTTCACATGAAAAATAGCCCCCAAAAAAAGAACTTTAGACATGCTAAAACCGTGGCTAAATGGGAAAAAAACCATAGGTTGACTGTTTTTTTTTTTTTACCTCAAGGTATTTCTCACATTCTAAAATGAAAACAATGCTATGAAGCAAGTTTCTAATTCTTTCATACATGTGAAGAAAACAATTTTAATTTTTTTTTGATATACATATAATGTATCAATATTGTATAGATAGTAATTCAATGTATCAATATTATATATGTAATGTATATTCATGTATATATGATGTATTTATATGCATAAGAATTATAAATATATCCATATGCATTGTTTATACAATGCATTATTTTGCTTATTTCTATTTCGCTTTGGAGCGGTAGAATTTTCAATACTTAGTGGTTCTTCAATAGTTTTTGTTATCATTCATGCTCTATCCTGTCATGTTCCGAGCCTACAACCTAGACGTAACTGACACCTGACTCAGTATTCAGGCAGAAGACTTACTCAACAATATATATATATATATATATATATATATATATATATATATATATATATATAAAGACTCCTCAATGTTGTATATATTGATGATCTAAATATCATTGGGACTTTGAAGAGCTTTCAAAGCCAATAGAATGTTTAAAAAAAGAATTTAAAATGAAAGATCTTGGAAAGACGGTTTTGTCTTGATCTACAAGTTGAACATTTTACGGACGGGGTATTTATCCATCTATCAACATATACTAAAAATATTTTAAAGAGATTTTACATGGATAAATCACATCCATTATGCACCCGTGTGATTGTAAAACTACTTGATATTAATAAAGATTCACTCCAACCTCATGAACATGACGAAGAACTTGTTGGTTATGAAATACCATATCTTAGTCAATTGGTGTATTGATGTACCTTGCTGGAATTCTCGATCAGATATATGTTTTCCTGTAAATATATTAGCAAGATCTAGTTCTTCCCAACAGAAAGACACTTAGATGGTATTAAACATATATTTAGATATCTTCCACGGACCATTGATTTGAGACTATTTTATTCAACTAAAAGAATTCAATTCACAATTAATTGGCTATGCAGATGGTAGATAATATATATATATATATATATATATATATATATATATAATATATATATATGTCTGATCCACATAAAGGTCGATCTCAGACATGTTATTTATTTACATATGGAGGTACAATATATCATGGCGTTCAACAAAACAAACTAAGGTTGCTACTTCCTCAAATCATGCAGAAATAATAGTCATCCATGAAGTAAGTCGAGAGTGTGTGGGGTAAGATCAATAACTCCCCACCCCACCACCCACCCACCCTCCCGACACTATTTAATAGTGTATTTTAAAGGTATATATGTTCCAATGTGGACATCATAAATAATGCATCGTTATAAATAGTAATTTATCCATGTGGACACATATATACCTTTAAAATGTATTATATAATTAAAATTCGAATATATTTCAAAACATTTTTTCCTAATTATATTATATGTATCCACATATTTCAATATGATAGCCTCTTCAATTACCTCTCTGGATAAACAATGAGTATAAGTTCATACCTGATCAGATACACTCTATCAAACGACCCTAATCATAAATTCTCAACACATTTAAAATTATGAAGTCACTTAGGACATGAAATTTAAACTTTTTTTTTTAATAGGCGATATTTTGTGAATTAATTCGACTTTTATATTTGCAGGTTTTGTCTCAAGAATGGAAGCAAGTAGAATTCCTAGAAAGTTGGCTAAGTAATAAATCTATCACTGTCAAATCCTATGTCTGCAATAACTCTATTATTGTATTAATAATTTTAATGTACTTCCTTATTTACTTGCTAGACAATAAAGTTATTAACAGTAATTATTAATACAAAAAATAAAGAAAGAAATACGTAAGATTATGACATTTGTACTACTTAGATATTATCACATTGTTAATTGAATAGTGTTATTCATTAAATCATGACAATATAATTGAGGAGTTTGGAGAATTAATTATGATGATATTATATGTCTTAGAGTTGTTTTGTCTATTAAAAATTACTTTATGTAACTATTTTAGACGATATCGTCCCATGATACTATTTTTGTATGTGCACTCTACATTCTTTTGAGTTTTGAAATAATGGGCAAACTACCTACACAATACTCTTTGTAATATTGTTTAAAAATCTTAATAAAATAATGAAAACAATTGCATGATATTGGATTTTAAGGCATGATGGGAATGAATTCAAATTCAAACAATCCATAAATCTATTTCACTAACTCGTAGTTGAAATTACAAAGGAATTTAAAAATTAAAATAGAAATTGAAGAACACAAATAAAAGAAAGGGATGAAAAGTAGAACTCATAAAAAGGAGATGAGAGGACTAGACATTTTCTTAGCAATTCACATAACTCACAAGTTCTTTTTTTCTCATCCGTCATCCTTTTTAGCTAATTTTTAATTGAGCCCGAGTCTCAAATCATCATTTGTGTATGCCTTTCAGTAATGTTGCTTCTTCTTGGTCCAACAACTAGTTGCGTGCGCGACATTCGTGTACGTATCACATTGGTTCGAGGTTGGTTCATAACAATCGAAATTGGCGGATTCCATATCAAATTCTTGATCTATTTGTTTCAGCCTTAAAGGATTAATTAGCTTTTTGAGAGCACCGCACTGCGATTGAATAGAGGATTTCAATAATGAAGAGAAAAATCTAGTTCTCTTTTCATTGATAGGAGAACAGAAGTCTGACTGAATGTGATTACAGAAGAATTTTTCCTTAGAAGAGGTTGATCAATCGTCTAAAAGAGTCTTATACGCCTTTTAACTAATTAGACTCAACTGATATCTATAATAGGTCGACAGTTGAACTTATATATAAAGTTGAACAACTAGATACATGTACTCAACATGAAAATTTATGTCATAACCCCTACGTAATATACTATGTGTATTACGACACATAAAACACATACGTCTAATTCAACTTTATACGGATATCAATTAAATGACACGTTTATTTGTTACGTCAAAGATTTTAAAATAGGAAAAAGGAAGATCTTAAAGGAAGATACGAGGAACAATGAAGCGGATTCTATGACCAATCCAAATCACGTCAGTTTTATTTTTTCTAGTATCGTAATCAAGCATTTTCCCCATGTAAGCTTAGTACGGTCATGAACAGTTACACGTGGACACTGTTGCCATGTCATTAAGTGGGTCCCATATACTATATTACACGTGTCAAGTAGTGAATGGTCAGGAAAACATGTATAAAGATTTTATAAGGACAAGGTTGAATGATGAATGAGTACATACGTGTGAAAATCATATAGGCTATGCTTTTATATAAAATAAAATAAAATAAATAGGGCTTCCCTTACTTTAAACAGTAGAAATAAAATGAAAAACACTCAGTTTGGTAGTCAAAGAGATACTCACGTAACTATTAGATTGTGATAAATTTGAAGGGAAAAAAATTGTAATGGAAAAAATAATATTTACAAATTAAAATTATGTTTGATCATATATTTTATAGTTCAATACAAAATTCCATGAAGACAGTGAAAAAATATTTATGAATAAATGACCATTTATATGTAAATAAAAATAATAATAATAATAATAAGTGGTCTAATGATTCTAAACAAATACAATAGGTTGCTTAGTTCTAAATTAGTATATGTCGATAGTCTATCGAATTCACATGAATCATATTCGTATATTTTGAATTAATAATTATTATTAATTGAGATCACAATTAAATATTTAATAAATCTTTTAATAGATATTCAAAATATTAGTAAAAGATCGATATTTAATTTATCTAAATGTCATAGCTAAATCTTTGGATCGGGCCCTGAGGTCTAGCTCTACAATGAGCTTACATTTGTGTTTCCATTCCATCGATTACTATATAGAACTAAAAGTTCAATATATTCACTCACATTGAGTTAAATCAATCTAAAGATATATTTAACGAAGTGTGAAATTGTATATTTTTGGTTAAATTGACTTTCTGTAAAAGGTCTCTTACGATCTTACATCTAATATGTAGTTTTTCAATATTTTCAGTTGTTAATGTGAAACTTTATTCGCACACCCAATAATCTCCCCCTCAAAAGTTTCACATAACTCATCATCATGGTATCCACGAGTCAATTTTGAGATTCACTACGTGCTATCATCATCGCCTGAGTATTTATGGCAGCTAGCTTTTTTTGTATGCAAGCGTGTCTAAGCTTGCAACATCGAGCCCCGGTCCTTTCTTCTGCCTTAGCCATACTCCTCATGTTGGACCAGGTCTCTGATATTAGTTGTTGGGTTCAGTTAACTCAAAACAAGTGTGATGTTATTCCATTTTGGGCCAAATCTATATAATTTTTTTCAATAAACTTCACATCGTTAAGAAATTCTACACTTTGTATATAGCTTTCCAATCTTTTTCAATTATTATAGCATAATAAATTTATATGATGATAGATTCACCCACGTCCTTGTTTCATTATTAGTGTCAACTCTAATCAATTCACCCTTGGGATTATTTCATACCCTAACATCCTTTGTAAGTTTGTATCATGAGTTAACTAGCTTTTTCATAAAAATTGTATTTGTATTGCAAATTTAAATAAATATATATGTATATTGATTTGTGAAAATAAAATTGATTGACAGTTCAGTATTAAAAGGAGCAGTGAAAAAGTTTTTCACGTAGTTTTGCAATATTTTTCTTTCTTGTCTTAAAATTTAAACCCTTTAACTCCGGCTTCGCATTTGTCAGCATTTGCAACATATATAGTGTATATTAGTAAAAACTAAAAACAATTATTTTGAGTTCAGGAAACCTAGGAAGAAGAGGATAGAGAAAGGAAAGTGAGATTCGGAGTGAGATTAAAACCTCATTTGTTGGCACTTGATGAATTTTTTTTTAATTTTAATTATATAAATTTCAGTCACTAAGTAAAATTATTTTTTGAGTGTTGAATCTTAACTGTTCATATCTTTATTATTACATCCATCTTTTTGTTATTGTTTTACTACCCTTTAACTAGTCTAAATAATTAAGATATATAACAAAATCGCAATATCAATAAAATGCCTATTCAAAAACTTGACAAGTATAACGATTCACCGCTACTTGGCTAGTCCATTCAATTTCATCAATAACCATCATCATTCACCATTATTAACTACCACCACAGTCAAATGTTACTACCACTATACATCCTTTACGATCCATTACTAGAACACTATCAATAATTACCATCAGTCATCACAATATATCGTCAACCAACACAATCATTCATTATAATTATTATTAGTTATTACTATCTTCCGCCACCACAACTACCACCATTAAACTCTTGAAAATTTTGCTGAACACTATATTATTCTCCAGTACTTAAACAAGCATGCGTCCTTTAACATTGTAGAAAATGTACCTAACATAACAATTATAATTCAGAGATTGTTATTCGTTGAATAATTTTGTAAGATTGTTATAAGATCCATAATATCCTCCAGTAGCAATGGAAGAGTCAACATTAGCAGATAAACTTCTTTGGAAAAAATACTACAACTTTCATCAACTTACTTATATATGGCCATTTGGAACTTAAGTGTGACCACAACAACTATGTCTCGATCCCAAATAAGTAGGGATTGGCGGTTATATGGCCACACTGACGACCATAATCATGTTTCTAAATGTATAAAAATAAAATAACACAAAACTCTACTGTCACTGTCATAAATTAACTACTGGGGATAGTGATACACATCATTGCACCAGAAAGCAGAAAGCTGCATTAATATGGCATGAACCAAAGATGTTGGGAGATCATACCATATCTTCCGGCTCAATTCCTCTTGCAGCTCTCTAAGGTGTTTTGATCGATCTGCTAAATTGGAGGCATGATTGTATTATTTAAAACTTGAGAGCACGAACCTACGCAGAAAGCAAGTATAAGTTTATAACAATCCCAAATTTATAATTCACATTAGCACAAAGGAAACAATTTTTTATGCAATATCTCGAACAAAATTATAGTACTTACATGTGTCTTTTCCGTAGTGCAGATGTATAATATAATCAGATTTTCAGCAGCTCTGGTTTAAGAGCTAGGAAATGCACCACCAACAGTCTTTTGTATGATTTCTTGATTAGCAGCATATTCTTAAGATCAACCATGAACTTATCGACTTGGTTCTGAAGACCACTTCCTCCTACTTATAGAGCCTGCACTATCATAATCATGCCACTCCAACTCCATCTGACAAAGAATGATGCAAAACTCAGTCATATTATCCCTGACACTTGCACACATATAGTAAAAACTGAAAATTATGCTGCTGGAGGAGAGAGTATCGCAAGAATTCCTTTTCACTCAACTACGGCAACATATCACTGAAGATGTCAAGAGTTTTTTACCGTGGCATGCTACACAAAGCTAAATATAGTACTGGTAAGTTTTGAATAGATGAACTTAAGAGAATAAGAAGCTATCAGAAAATAAGTTCACTGCAAATTACGGGAAAAGACGCATTTATGCACCCTAGAGGCTAATATAAGCTAGGAATAAGGAAGCAATGAAGCATAGGCATACATCTCCAACAACGACGGTGTCACCCTCTTTCACGCCAAGCTTGAGCAGAGATTTATTCACACCACATGCTTCCAAAACGTGTTGAAATCTTCTGTCTGAATCCATATATCTGCACAGAGAACAAGATTCCTTTTTAATGAATTCAATGTAATTTTCATAAGCTCAAGGATATCAAACAAAACTTGATTTAAAACAGGTCCTTGAAGCAAAGAAATGGACGGGACCGGACTTCAGAGCTCCCTATCATCTACCAACATAAAATCACTGTACACCTAAATTTAGGATGATACATGAGACCACTAGAAAAAGTTCAACTCTAACTTGAAAATGTTGACTAGTCGAGTAGTCTCAGCTATGATACAAGAAAATGAAATTAACATCAGGGCCAGCTACAACCAAAACTAGTTTCCATAGAAATACTAATCCAAAGAGAAATAGAAGGAAAAGGCACTTGATAAAAGGCAATACACAAGAATGTAAAAGAAGACCGGATCAGAGAACAGAGAGATCCATACCTCCAGTTTGTCATTTGGACGAAACGTTGCAGGCCTAATCCTTGAACATACCATGTTTTGGAAGAACTATCATGGGAGATCTCAAACTCGTTTATGGGAGCATTTCGCTGCTTTTTCACCATGTCAGCAACATTGTTCAAGTTTACTGGGTCCCTTCTCACTGTACAATAAATTAAAACCAATACAATCAAAGAACTGAGCACTATTACCCCCTCCCACCTCTTTCTAAATTGACATCCAGTTAACAGCAATAAATGAAACTTGGTGCTGAAAATACACAGTTAAAAATATCCTCGCCGAAACCCTCGCATTCGTCCTCTTATTTATTTTATATCTTGATAAACACTCTTGTTTTATTTCCTTTAAAAACAAATCTGGGAGTTTACCTCACATTGACAAAGAAAGAAGCAAGACCTAGCATATCTATTGAAGCAATCCTTGATGACTGGTACACAACTTGATTACTCCCTTTACGAGGAAAAGGAAAGGTAAACAAAGAAGAAAAACAAACAACAAGGAACAAGGGTGCAAGTTGCCTTACCACATCCCCCTTCCCCTCCCCATTGAAAAAACAAAATAAAGGAAGACAATAAACACTTCATTCAAAATTTAATTACCCATCAGTACTACTTTTTTTTGTGATATCGCGGTGTCCGGACCAACTTGTGCGCACCTTGAATAATACTAGGCTGTTACCTCCCACCGCTACTGGGTAACTCTGTCCATCGAGGCTTAGATAGATGTGAAGAAATCACCTAGTGTTTTTTGCCTTTGTTGGGATTTAAATCTAAGACCTCATAGTTCACAACTCACTTCATTGACCACTAGGTCACACCCTTCGGTGCTACTCCATATGTCCGATTCTAGTAGTCCACTTTTTCATTAAACTCAAGCAATAAGAGAAAAGCGAACATATGAATTGTTTATCATTTCTTGAGAAACATGGATCCCATTTTTGACATTTGCAAGGTAGAAAGGTAAAATAGAGGATAAAGTATTGAGAAAAGTAAAAGTGGGGACATTGAAACTTCTGTGTATTTGATATGGTAGCGCATGGGATGAATTTAAAATTCACCAAACCTGTTATAATTGAAGGGTAGAAAGTGGCTCAAATTCAACAGAGTGAAATAGCAGAGGAGACCCTCAAGTGGAAGCAAGCTATCATACTATATGTCGTAGGAGCATCTCCTTCCATTGGTGCTATTAACAGGTTCATTGCTACCAACTGGAACTTTGCTTCAAAACCTACAATATACACAATGATGGGTACTTTGTGGTACGTTTGAACAACATTGAGGACAAGGAAACAGTTCTCTGTTTGGGCCCTTATACCATGAACAGAAAACCCATCATAATTCATGAATGGAATGCTGACTTTAAGTTTGGGGAGGAAGTACTTCGTATGATCCCACTATGGGTGCGACTTCCTAATTTACCAATGAATTGTTGGGGAAACCTGACCTTGAGTCGAATCGGAAGTGTTTTGGGTCGTCCCATCTATGCGGATGAATGCGCCACTAGTATCGAAAGGATTTCTTATGCCCAGATCCTCGTGGAGATGGATGTAACTAGAACCTTACCTAATATGATCAAAGTTCAAGACCCCGAGGGGCAGCTATTTGATCAAGAGGTAGAATACGACTGGAAGCCTAGCTACTGTCCTAAGTGTCTGAAGATAGGACATATATGCCAGGATCCAATCGAGGAAAAACAAACTCAACAAGTTGATCGAGGGAAGGCTGTTAAGCCAAAAGGTGCAAAAAAAATGTGGCATCCCAAGGCACATATACAACAGGCATCCTCTCAGAATCAGGGTGCTTCATCAGGCAGCACTAATGGATTAACGAGGGATTAACGAGTGTACGTCTGAGCTGGGTATTCCAGGACAGAATCTAACACCTGATGCCAGATCTATCCAAGCTACTGAGGAAACCAAGGCAAAGCCGGCAAACAACTAAAAATACCTTCTCCGCTGATAGAGTGCGGAAGGATGAGGCTATAGGAAAGCTAATGTCTTAAGCCCTTTGGCTGCTGTAGTCAACATGGAGCTGATGCCCAAAGAGAATGCAGAAGAATTCTGGCAATTTGGGATAGGAGGTACAGTTCCAACCAATCTTCCTACTCTAGCTAGATGAAAGTTGTTACATGGAACGTCAGGGGATTTAATAAAGTTTATAAGCATAAGGAGCTAATAAAGTTTCTACAAGTGAATAAAGTTGACATGATAGAGATATTGAAACATAGAGTATTGAGAAAATGTGCTGAAAAAGATAATAAAAAAATAGCTCCTGGATGGGAGCACTGTGTAAATATCAAACTGGAAAAGATAGAGTACGGTTACTATGGAATCCTACTGTGGTGTGACTTGTCTGAAATTCTTATTAATGAACAGTATATCAATGTTGGTGAACATCTATGACACAAACAAAGTTTCTATCTTATCGGTATGGGTTGCATACCATTCAAGATAGGAAAGAATTGTGGCACGACTTACTGGGTAAATCAAATTCAATGACAAGCCCCTGGTTGATCATGGGGGATTTCAATGCCATCTTGCAATATTGAAGATAGAGTTGTAGGCTCTACTGTTCAAGCTAATGAAATTAGTGACTTCGCAGAGTTTCATGCAAACCGTCTGTATGATGGAACTTAAAGCAGTGGGAAGAAATTTTACTTGCCAACAACCATGTTTTTAGTAGGATTGACAAAGGGCTAGTAAACGCTGCTTGGGTCCAAATGTGGTCCTGCCTTGAGGTGATGGTTATGGAGCCATAATTCTCAGACCACTCTCCTTCGAGTATATCACTGTATGAAAGACAAAATAAAGGGCTAAACCTTTCAAAATTTTAACTGTTTGGCACAACACCCTGATTTTAAAATTTTGGCAACAACACACTGATTTTAAAAATATAGTTCAACAGGAATGGTCCAAAGGTGCCACAGCTAGTACTTTGGCAATGGTCTGGAAAAAGCTGACTTTTCTAAAGCAAGACTTGAAGCACCTAAATAAAAAAGAGTTCCAAGGTATCAGCAACAGGATTACAGAACTCCAAAGAAAACTGAAAGTCTTGCAGAACCAAATGGGCACATAACTGAGCATCAGAGGTTGTATGAAGAAGAGAAGCTACTCAAACTAGAATTGAAAAAATGGTATAGAGTTGAGAGAGCGTAATGAAACAAAAAGCAGAATTGATTGGCTTAAACCTGGGGACTCTAATACAGCATTCTTTCATGCATGCATGAGCAATAGAATAGCGCAAAATCATATCAAAAACATAACAACAGTTGATGGTAAATTGCTTCAGAGAGATGAAGATGTCCAGGCTGAAATTATTGATTTCTATAAGCACTCTAGGGTCAGCTTCCACCCAGCTTCAGAGCATCAGAAACGATATTATGCAGCAAGGACGAGTGTTTAGCAGACAACAACAACTACAACCAGTGGCCCATGTGACCAAAGAAGAAGTAGAGAATGCT
>JAJJBR010002588.1:0-13076 GCA_022817965.1 Solanum lycopersicoides
AAATCAAATTACAATGAATCATCACTCATACATTTACATTGAGTTTATAAATTTATAATATGATACATAATTTGGTAAGATATAATGATTTTAATGTATTCTTGTATTTTATATAAAATAATTTTTGTATGTGTATTCGATAAATATATTATACATAAACTGATAAATACGATGATTTTAATATAATGAAAATTAACTTTTATTGAATTTCAAACACAATTAGCTTATCGATGAAATAATATTTCTATAAACTAATAATATTCATAATTCCACCTATATTACTTTTATAGAAAATATATTTGGTAGGAGATTTTCTTGGCACAAAATGGCAGGACCTTACTTTTTAAAAAAAATTACTGTCCAAGAATTTTTATCCTTTTCAATAAAAAACACTATTCAAGAAACATTTATTTATATTTGAGTTAATATCTTAAAAGATTATTCAATTTTAAGTATTGATCTAACAAAGTCATTAAAGTTTAATTTGTATAAAAAAATCATTCAACTTAGCTTTTTATATCAATAAAATCACTTAACTTTAGGAATTGATCTAGCAAAGTCATTAAAGTTTGTTCTGTATCAAAAAAATTACTTAACTTAAATTTTTATACCAATAAAATAACTCAACTTAGACATTCGTGTTAGTTAAATCACTAAATAAAATTTATCATTAATTTTTTCTGTTTCATATAAAATAGACCCTACAAATAAATAAAATTAAGAAAACTAGTTTAATTTTTTATGGGAAACTTCTTTAGTGAAACAAATATTCTTTGTCTTAATATACTAATTACTAAATAAAAGAAATAATTAGGAGTTCTATTTATTGGTCCACTAGTGTATTCGTTTTTGAGAACTAGAACAAATAAATTATCGATTAAATTTGTATTTACAAATCGAATTAGGACTCACTAGAGAATAAGAGTACTAAAATAATATTTAAAATTGTGACCTCAATTAACTTTCTAAATATATTATAACTGACAGCTTTTCTTTAACAATGCAAAATTAAACAACAGTGCTCTAATAAAATTTGTCTTTTTTGTTTTGTAACTTTTTTTCAAAAAAAAAATAAAAAAATAATGTTATATATTATTGTACTTCTTCATTGAAGCTTAAAATTATTTTGGCTCTATTTATCTTGATCTTTTCTTATAACGTTAATTTTTCAACTTAATTTTTTGCTTTAACTAGTCAATTTTGTGTAAATATTTTTTTAAATAATAATAATAATAATAATAATGTATGTATTTCATTAATTAAGTTTGTTCGTAAAAGTTTATTAACAATTTAATTTTTATTCATTTATAGGGTCATATTTATATGACATAAAAAATATTTTTTTTTACTATATCAAATGTTTTTTTAGTGATAAATTTAGTTAAATGATTTTATTGATAGAAAAGTATAAGTTGAGTGATTTTATTGATACAAAATAAAGTTTAATGCCTTTGCTAGATAAATTTTCAAAGTTGAGTGACCTTTTGAGATATCAACTCATTTATATTCACTTCAATAATCTATTCACCCTATTTCTTTCAAATTTTTCATCTTTCATTGTTGTTTATTTTTCTATTCTTCTTCCTTTTCAGTAATCACTTATTTTTAAGGGGGGACAAATATGTTCATTAAAATTTTAAAATATTAAAATAATATTTATTAATTAATTAATTAGTACATCTACAAGTTAAGGATAACACTATTAATTTTCATAAAATTATTGCTTTTTATAATATTTCCTTAAAGAGTATCAATTGTATGATAAAGTGATAAAAATTTAAAACTAATTTTATTTTAATTTTATGAATAAGCAAGTAATTTAATATATATAATAAGTATTTGGACAATCACCAATAATTTATCACATAGCATTTATGGTAAACATTGATGACACACATAAATCTACATGAGATTCACTTTAGATTGCGTACTCCAAATTCAGCAATTACTAGAGTTATATAAAAAGAAATGGAAAATCTTATCATTTGATTAACTATTTAAATTTTTATCTGATTGATAAGGATTTAATTCTTCGTTTATAATCTCTTTTTTTATTTCTCTTATCTCCTATTAAAAATAAATAATATGGTATCATGCGAAAGCTATACTAAAATATAATATTATTAATATGATTTGACCAGACGACCTATATATGATAAAATAAATATGGAAAAACATAAGCATGTTGTTAAGGAGGTTTGAATTAATTTACATTAAAAAAATACGCTATTAACAAATTTGAATCACGAAGAAAATAATTATTTATATATTTAAATTAAGTTTTAAAATAAATATACTTAGATTTAACCTTAATTTTTTTTAAATTTTGTCCATTCATAACTCCTACTTCGCCCATAAGATTCAAATATTATAAATAATTTATTTGATTAAAATTATGGGGTAACGTATAGATTTTCCTACGATATATTATGAAATTGGGTAAAAAACATCCAACTTGGTAAATATTAGTGTACTTACATTCTCTGACTTATCGAATTATATGCTTAATAACAATCTTCGTGCCAAAATCATTAAGTATTGTATTTATCAATGTTCTTTCCTTGTAAAATTATTTCATTAGACGTCGAACTCAATATTGATCGTGATAAATATTGCATAGTTACTCATAGGTTTCATATTCTCATTTTTCCGTTTAAGAGACGAAATATGTATTTGATTTAGTAACTTTTGAGTATTTGAATGAATTGTTAACTATCAACTATTTATGTATCGGATTAAAGTATTGTAACTATTCTCAATTCACATCCCAATTTAACGTTTATCAATCAATCAATTGTTAACTGTGTATCTGTATCTGATCAAAGTGTTGTAACTACATCAGCTATCAACTACTTTCAATTCACAACTTAGTCTAACACTCATCAGTCAATCAATTGTCGACTGTCAGTCATTAATTAAATAACTTTCAAATATTAAATCAACTCTCAACTGTTATAACTACGTCAGCTATCAGCTGTCAACTACTCTCGTTCACGGTTCAATCTAACAACCATCAATCAATTTTTATTGTTGGAGGTCCAAAGAGGAAGAACAATTAAACTAGAGGAGGTAATGCAAATGTCACGTATGAGAGGTCAAGAGTAGTTGATTTTGCTATGCTATTTGGATCCATTAATAGAGTGTCCTAAATTGAAAAGTTCAAAACCTACCAATTAATCTTAGTTTCAAACCTCAAAGTCTTGAACCTAGGTGGAAAGATAGAGTTACAATTACTATTTACTAAAGAGTAATAGAAGTACAAATCCTTCTACAAACACTCAAATATTACATCAGGCAACAACAAAATTGATGACATTTCAAATTAGATGTTAGAGTTTCTTTTAGTTCTAACTTAATTTTGAATTGTTTTGTTAGTTACCGCGAAATCAAAAATTTACTAAGGGTTTACGATATCCAAAGATTAACACATGAAGAGAATAGAAATCAAGAAAATTCAATATATATATATATATATATATATATATATATAAAGATTTTTGGATGAAGAAGTTCTGAATGAACCTCTTGTGGTAACCTGGCTCCGCCATGTTCTGTTTGACACGATATTAAATTGTGTGATATTTAAGAATTTAAGTTATTGGAAAAAGTTCTTACATGTTTACTTACTTGATTATATCTTTAATAACTTTTGAGATTTAAACGTTGTTCGCAACTCATTTTGAAAATATCATTGAATGTATGTTGAAATTTTCAAATGATTTAATTTTGAAAGATTTAATATTAGTACGACAATATTTTTTAAATGTATGTGCAAAATAAAAGTTTGAAATTTTCATATTCTATAGGAAGACAAGCTCGTGTAATTAACAATTAGCGTGAAACTTAAATAAACGTATGGAAATATGTTTTTTTATGATATTATATAATATATACCAATAGATTTGAGATTTGAAGTTTATAGTTTTCATGACATATATATTACCAAAACGATAATAAAAATTTCAAAGTACCTTTTCAACTACTAGATCAATAATATTCTATTAATGAATTTCTAACTCTTTTTTCTTATAGATTTACTGGACTTTTTAAAATATAAATGTGAAATTCGCATAAAAATTATTGAGTTATTAAAAATATGTAATATACATGATAAATTCATCTTTATAAGAAATAATTGAGATCTCCAATTTTGATTAAAGATTTTGTATAAAAATTTCAAAAATTAAAATTAAAATTTTGTATTGGAACCTCAAATATCAAACATCAAATGACACTTAAAAAAAAAAAAAACACTCTTTGAATATTATTTTTTTGTTGATATAAGTGTCAAAAACACACTTAAAATATTCACTTCTTTTGAGTTTCATACCTAAACTATTGAAAGTGTGAGTTTCATACCTAAACTATCACTTTTTAGTTTGAGAAACACATCTCAGTGGTGTGTGTAGTGTACTCTCTCTTTTATATGAAAAAACTTTGACACATGACATTTCACATAGATAAAATATTTTATCTAGATAAAAATTAAATAATAAAAAATTAATATTAATTAAATATTAAAGATTGCTATCCATATAAAAATTAATTTATTTTTCTTATCTCACTCCACCAACTCCTCCACGTACCTCCTCCCTCGCGATAACCCCATCTTTTTTTTAAAAAAAAAATCATTTATAAGATATTTTTAAAAATTTCATATTTCATCTTCCCCCTCTCATAGAAATTGATATTATTTTATTTTAAAAATCTACCTCATCCTGTTTAATTTTTCACTCCTAATTTTTATTTTTTTTACGTTTTTCTTATTTTTTGTTAGATATGCAAGTACATATACTTTAAAAAACAATCTACTAGTGTACCGAATATAACATAAACAACTAAAAAGTATAAAAAATCTTGTGGCGGCAAAAAATATTTTTGATATGTATATCTAAATACTAGGAAAAAAATTGGAAGCAGAGGGTTAAGTGGGATGGGTAGAATTATATTTTTGAGAAATTAAAATAATATCTAAATTAGTATTTGATGAGGGGGAGGAGATGAAGTAAAGAATGAAATACTTTTATAAAAGAAATTTAAACAAAATAAAAAAAATTTAAAAAATAGTGTGGGATAAGAAAAATATTTTATATTTTATTTTATAAAGAAAATATTATTTTTTATAATAGTATATTAATTTTTAATTTTAACTAATACTAATAATTTATTTATTTTTTGTTAAGGTTGAATATTTTATCCATGTGGAGTGTGATGTGAAAATTCTTTAAAATAAAAGAGAGAGAGTGTATTACATATACCATAATGAGAGTGGTATAAAAGACAGAGGTGTGTTTCTCAAATTAAAAAGTGATAATTTAAGTATGAAACTCAAACTTTAATACTTTAAGTATGAAACTAAAAAAAAGGTATAATTTAAATATGTTTTTGACATTTATCTCTTTTTTTGGGTTAAAAAAAGCAAACTAATTGTAGGGCTTGGATTAGAAAGAGGAGCACCATAAATAGTTTTAGTACTTTTGAAAGTTAACAAAATGCAACAAACAAAGAACCAAATCTATAATTCGTAAAGACTAAGCAAAGCGTCACATCCCAAAACTTGTTGAGTCATCGGAAAGGGAAGTGATGTCGGAATCAAGCCGGTGGACTATGCCGGAGATGGCCGGAATCCTGTCAAATAAGATCCCTCAAGATGAACTCAAGCCTAGAAAGATACACGGTGACCAAACTTTTGCTAACATAATCATTGGCCGGACGGGCAGCATATATGAGTAATAGCCGCCCGCCGACAGCTGAAGCTCTTTGATTGTTTATCAAGATCGTAGAGGCTCTGATACCATGTGAGAAATATAGCAAAATAATATTATTGAATTGTTGTTGTATCTACATTATTACATGAGACCCTATTTATAGATCATAGAATACAATCCTTTACCAAATAGGATACTATTTAGTAGTTCTATTCCTATTCTAATAGAATTGTATAAACCTATTCATATTCTAACAATAGTCACACAGTTCAACATAGTAGCAGATCCCAGATACGAGTCTCACCAACATCCAATATAAAAAGAATTTCCATGAACTTGGCCCATGAAAAAAAAAAGGATCGTATGCGAGAGAGCATGTTGAAAACATCAAATAACTATTAGAGTTAGAATACTAAATCAAATCACTCAGCTGAATTTACAAATTAGGATAGTTGAACTGACCTGCAAACACCGAAGAGAAGGCTTCTGCAACCGCTCACGCTAATAAAAAAGAAACAGAAGGTTGCATGAGGATTCATCTTTAAGTACCACATATAAACTGACTCTATTAATTCTGATAAAAAGCAACATCAAGGCTCTAGTAATCAAGCATTTGGAGCTTTCATGTTGAATATTATACATAAAGAACAATCAATGTGATCCCGAATTTCCAATTAAAATCTGTAACATACAAGTTGGAGGATAAGTTTTCATTGTTTACTCTGCATACACATTTGCTGATATGCAATGGGGATGCTTTTAACACATTCTCAAATTGATTTACAATTGATCTCATCATCTCTGGAAGAAAACAAATCTATACAAACCTATGGAACACACATGATGGGTTGCTCATAATCCATCCTCAAATTATTTTCCAATTTAAAATAATACAAACTTATTCAGAATACAGGGCAAACGAACAAGGTCTCAATATGTAAATGAAAAGGTCAGATTCTTAATGACGACAAATCCAGCAACGTAGTCGTCGATCAAAATCAGCAATTCCACGACCTTCAACAAGTTCCACATCAGAAGTCACATCTGCTAATAAATGTCAAATTAAATAGTTGCAGACATCCCACCCACTCTCCGAACTTTGCCCCATAAAAGGTTACAAAATAAGAAGAAAATACATTTATGCTTTAGCACCTTTAGATGGAAGCCGCTTATATTAAGAGATGACCTCAAACCTTACAAGAAAGGTAATGAGTAAGAGAATACCAGGCAAACAGGCTTACTAAGTAGAATATAAGCTTTGTGAATACATATATCAGTAGTGTGAAAGCAAATTTTCAGATTTTGGTGGATGCAAACAAACAAGAATCTTCCAACATAAATTGTTGAATGTCTCGACATGGAACCCCATTAGCAGCGTGTTTGTCATATTTTTTCTTTTGATGAACATGTGTGTTAACCAATTATACAACCGAAAGTGGTGAGAAATACATACCTTATCCTTCCAGTAATTATAAATAGACTGGAATACTCCATATTTAATGGATAAAGATTGCAAGGCCTGGATTTAAAACCATAAAAAGGGAAACAAATGATGAATAAGTAGGAAAACAGAACCTCACTACATTCAGAGAAGCAAAAAATCTCAGAAAGTAAAAAAATCAAAACAGCTAAGAATAGGAATATCCAAAAAGAAGAAAGATGTACAAAGATCATGTACAAGTTATGTTATTCAAACTGAAGAAACGAACACACTTTCCAATGTCAGCAACAAACATAAAGAATCCATATATCTTGTAATAGCAGAACTTGAGCATTTTCAGTGAATAGTGTTGACACCCAATTTTGGCCTAACATTTTTAAAAATTCGTAATTTTAAAGTTTTATTTATTTAATAGCTTAGAATAATTTTTTTTATATAATTTTTAATAAGTTTGTCGATAACTATCTTTATTTATCAAAAATTGGGATTTTTTATTAGTTAATTTTTTAAATTGCATTTCACATGTCATTAGTTACGTTCATTATATTATTTTAAAATTCATTTTATTTGTTACATTTGTTCATATTTATGTTGAATTTAGCACAATCTAAAATTTAGGCAAATACAAAAAATAATAATTTAAAATTTAGGAATTCTATTAATAATGTTGGGCCTACAATTTCAAGCCCACACATTTGGGTCAATTGCATTTTATTCGTTTATGTTAAAATTGATGGTGGATAAATGAAAATTGGGGAATTAATTTGAGGAAGAGGGGGAAAACAACCCTAATCTCTTCCACCCTTTTCCCCCCCTCTCTTTCTCTCCTCTCTGCCTTCCCTCTTCTTGGCAGCCCCCTCTCTTTCCCTTCCTCATTCTTCTCCCCTCTCTCCAACAGCCGCCTAGCCTCACTCATTCTATTATCTCTTCCCTTTTCTCGTTCCCAATTCGATCTCTCCTCCCTCCTCTTCTTCTTCTTCTTTTTCTTCTTTTTGCAGGCAGCAGCAGCCGCCGGAAACATCAGCGCCAGCAGTCGCTTACTTCTCCTGCGAAGACAGCAAAGCCCCCGCGCACCAAGCAGCCGCCGGTGAGAAGCGAAACCACCAGCAGCCTGCCACCAGGCCACCAGCCAGCAGCAGCCTGCCAAGACCGCCGGCAGATCCGGCAAACCACAAGCAGATCTGACCGGCAAACAACCTCCGGTGACCCCCTTTTTATTTTATATTTCCTTTATGTGTTTTCTTGTCTATTTTTCAGCTTCTTATTGTTATTGCTTTTTGATAAATATTTTCTTTGTTAGTATTTGCTTCACCATTTTCACATTCATTATATTTGTTAAGTTCTTGTTTGTTTTGGTTTTATTTTATTTTTGTTGGGTTATTATTGTTTTATTTGCTGCAGTTAGTTAATTGTATTTTACTAATTATTTATGATTATGACAGGCAACTGCTATGTTTGTTTGTTTAAGCCATTTAAATTACTTTATTTATTCAATATTGTTTGTCATTTCGGTTGTTATTTTATTAATTTAACTATAATTAGATGTTTGATATAACTTTTATGGAGTTTGATGTTGTAATCATGTTAGAGTGACATTTTATTTATTTTATACTTTAGTTTCCAACATGTTTTGGTTCGTTATTTTTGTGTTATGTCTAGATAAATTTTATCTTTTATTGTTATCCTTATTCAATGTTGAGTAGATGCTAAGCTCAGGTGCTTATTTTATTCATATTTGATGGTCAAGTTGGGTCTACTTTTATTTTCTTTGATTATTATTTGAATGTTTAATTTCTAGTTTGTTTTATACTGATATTGAATTATTGTTAATTATTTTTGGCTAGTAATTATTTGGTGTTAGAGATATTTTCCTTACTCGTGTTGAATTATTAGTGTTATTGTTACTTTTTGTGAATGTTGAAACTTTCAAGCAAATTTTATTGGGTTTTGTGATAACATGATATTGTTTTATTATTATTATTTTTTTCTTTCATTTGTTTATTGTTGTGGCCCTAGAAATTTTCTCCTAACAGCTTGTTTAGATTGTTCTTTTTTTTTTTTTTCATTTTATGATGGTGTTTGCCTATGTTAATATTATTATTTGATTTGTTAAAACTGGCCAATGAAAAATCTATCCGTCGGGTTTAGAGGTCTTTCTATTTTAAAAGACGGAAATCTAATTTAAGTTCATATATGTTTATTTGTTAAATTGGCCAATGAAAAATATATCCGTCGGGTTTAGAGGCCTTTCTATTTTAAAAGACGGAAATCTAATTTAAGTTCATATATGTTTATTTGTTAAATTGGCCAATGAAAAATCTATCCGTCGGGTTTAGAGGCCTTTCTATTTTAAAAGACGGAAATCTAATTTAAGTTCATATATGTTTATTTGTTAAATTGGCCAATGAAAAATCTATCCGTCGGGTTTAGAGGCCTTTCTATTTTAAAAGACGGAAATCTAATTTAAGTTCATATATGTTTATTTGTTAAATTGGCCAATGAAAAATCTATCCGTCGGGTTTAGAGGCCTTTCTATTTTAAAAGACGGAAATCTAATTTAAGTTCATATATGTTTATTTGTTAAATTGGCCAATGAAAAAACTCTCCGTCGGTTTTGGAGGCCTACGTAATATTAAAAGACGGAAATTTTTAGTTCAAGTTGTAATGCTTGTTATTGTTTAGATTTATTCCATTTTTTCATTTATTGTTATTGTCTTCAATTGATCCGGATATATTTAGTTGGTGAATATGCTTAGTTATTATTATTAATTATTTATTCTATTATTTATTCCTTGCAGTGAATAATGATGTTGTTCAATTTAAAGTGATTTTAGTTAATGATGATGCCCATTTGTTTTGTTGTTGCAAGGTCAATTCACTTTTATTATTTCAATATATTACCATTATTATTATTGAGCTATAAATTTAATGATATTATATTCCTTTGTTGATTAGTTTGACGGTCAAAATATATTTGCTTATTTTATTTGTTTCTTCTAGCGTTTTATATATTCAATTTGTCATGTCAATAATGTTAGTTGTCTTTACTGTTCATGTTAATTTTACCAACTATTTGAATTCTTTTGAGAGGTCTGACATGAAATGTCACATTATAAGATTATTTCCTTCAATAATTGTTATTATTCCTAAGTTGTAGTTTTTGTCTTGGATTGTTTTAGAGACATTTGGTTACTTGTTAATTTTATTTAATTGTTAAGAAACCAATTAAATGGCCAATGAGAAAACCTTTCCGTCGGTTTTGGAGGCCTCCCCATTTTAAAAAGACGGAATTTTAATTTAAGTTTATATATTTTATATGTTGAAATTGGCCGATGAAGAAATTACCGTCGATTTCCAAGGCCTCCAATGTTAATAAGATGGATTTTTATTTTTAAGTTATTATTTCATATATTAAATTTTATTCATATTTATTTATTACTAACATTTTTACTAAGTGTGTTTACAGGTACCCTGAAGTTGCTTCTCATTGAAGTTATTCGAATTAAGTTCGAATTATACTCTTTATCAATATTTTGTATATATTACGTTAGGCAAACTTTAGGCCGTTTCTTATATTTTCTTATTTTATTATTTGTGTATATTACATGTTTATTATTTTTGTACATTATTTTATTTTCCTCCTCAATTTGAAAAAATGAATTCAGTTGGGACCCACATTTGTGGATTTCGAAGGATGCCTAACCCCTTCCCTTCGGAATAATTTGAACCCCTTACCTAGAATCAAATTGGTTTCGTAGATCATTTAATGGTTTTCTAGTTTTTTTCCTAAAATTAGGTGGCGACTCTTTTTAAAACTCACTAAAATTGAATCAATTAATAATTTTTCGAGTTGCCGCGACGTTTCGCCCTATTTGAACAGAGTGGGGATGTAAACAGAATGTCGACTCTGCTGGGGACTATAGAGGTTTTTTAACCAATATGAATTTAATTTTTTTTTCAAATTGAGGAAATTTTTGTTTTATTATTATGTTATACCTTGTATTTTTATATTTCGCTGATTATTTGTTTATTTTATTTATTCATTATTTATTTTATTATGTGTATATTATCATTGCATTTATGGCATAATATTTTCCGTCAAACGACATTTATTTCATTTCCACTAAAGGACGATTATGCGGGTTCGCAGTCGTTCATTAACCAAAATTTTCTCGGGGCACCCTGACGAGTGTAGTTGGCTACTTGATAGTCAACGATCGTTAATTGTCCCAGCCCAAATAGTCCGTTTGGGTTACCTTTTCCACTCTAAATACAAACCACTCCTAGTAAACTAGCGTAGAGCCGAGCCAAATCCAAATTTAAGCATCAGCCTAAGATGACCCAACACCGAAGGCGTGTTGAGTCCATTAGAAAGACCACTTTGAGTCCATAATGGCTTCCGGCCTTAACGGACAATCATAATTGTGTGTAATTTGAAGGATGTATACGACATTTGACAAACCATTGTCCATCTGGTTAGAGAGTTATTTTAATAGTCTATTTTTGTCAGATTCGGTTCTTCAAAAGCTATCATTCCATCCAAAAGTGTTAGACAATCGAAGATAACAACAAGTTCAAGAGAGAGTATCTTTCACAAAGGCTTAGAATAGGATGGTATCCCTTCGCGAGACTGAATATTTTGTATCTCATTTTCTCTATTATATAACACCATTCATTTTATTCGTATAAATTTGTATAAATTTAGATTTCGGGACAATGAAATATTTCAAATGACATATACATCCTTTAAATCGATAGGCCTACCCTAGGCATAAAAGGGTCACATATTTGTATAGGACGCGCAATAATTGTTTGTATGCTATATGATATGTTTCAGTTTGTTGTTAATTAAAACAGTATTTATGTGTTTAATTCATTATTTGTGTGATATTTTACATTATCCATTATGTACAACGGAACTAACACTCTTACATTTTGAGTTGTTCTTCTTCACAACGAAAAATTGATTTATGTTCGAATTTAGAAATCATTATTTGTCCGAAGTCGCAAGAGATAAGGGGATTAGCGAAATTCGAGTCCTTGTATTTCACAAGACATTAATAACATGTCAAAATGATAAATCAGGGGAGTATTTAACTATGAGGTCACATCCATTTATTTTTATTATTATTTTGCATGATGGTCCTGCTCTCACATATTTCTCATATTTTTGTAGGAATATCGTCCCCGACATCAGTCGGGGATGGTCATAACAATGTCTGGATCTCGTGAAAATTGAGAGGAGACAGTTCCAAGAAAACATCCAAAAAGAGTATACATAAAAATTATTGTGGAATTTCGCAGGTTACATTCAACAAATAATATAAATATTGACGATTAAGAGGCTATAAAACATATTGGTGCCGGTAAAAAAAAAAAAACTTCATGACTGCTAGACCTAGGAATTTTTTGAGTTGTCTAAATGTTTAAATTATTATAAGTTATATCTGCACGAACTACGCAAACCTGATTCTCATTTCGGTGAGATACGTAGGCAACCCTTCTTGGGTTTGGTATTATTTTTTTCAAAAAATAAAGGCAAAAAAAAAAAAAAAGTTTGTTAATATTTTTAAAGTTATATCTGCACGAACTACGCGTACCTGATTCTCATTTGTATGAGATACGTAGGCAACCCTTCTTGGGTTCGGTATATTATTTTTTAAAAAAAAAAAAAAGGCAAAAAAAAAAAAAATAGTTGTTAATATTTCAAAGTTATATCTGCATGAACTACGCACACCTGATTCTCATCTTAATGAGATACGTAGGCAGCCCTTCTCGGGTTCGGTAATTATTCTTTGAAAAAATAAAATTACTTGTACATACTGTAAGAGTCATGTCTTCAGCTCGGTCGGGACCTATGTAGTTAGATCATGTAAATATATTGATATGATAAAAAAGACTGACTTTGCGGTAAACTATAGATTCTC
>JAJJBR010002589.1:0-13783 GCA_022817965.1 Solanum lycopersicoides
GGCTCTCAATGGACTCGAAACACTTAAGAATTTGATTACAACTGGGAAATTATTCAGAGTGATACATTTCAGAGGAGTGTAGAGCAGCGAGAGGCAGTAAAAAAATGGTTGGCCTAATGTATAACTACAGATGGTGAGAGAGATGACTGGGTCATAGCACCCCAAGTGAGCATCCGGAAGAACACACTGACTTTTGCGATCAAATTCTTCTGGCTTCTGGTTCAAAATAAAGTGTCACCGACTCAGGCGGGTAACATCCTCAACATCCTCACTTAGAATAGGGAGATAGTAGTGGGAACGATGGTGTCTGGTCTAGATATTGACTTCGCCAAGTTGTTGTTGGCGGTGATACATGAGAGGGCATTTAAGACCACCACCACCTACCCCTTCCCGTGCTTGATCTTTCAACTGTGCAGGGATGCAGGAGTGCCAATTTGGAACCGTGATAGACTCCGACAACCAGCGGGTACAGTGGATATAGGCCTCATTAAGGATGAGGCCAATGTAGCTGCACCGCACAGAGGGACCAAGATTGAGGTTCCTCCACTGAGCGAGAATTTAGCTGACACGGTGGATCTTGCCTAAGGGGATGGCCTTGTAGCACCAGAGCATGCTGACCCCATTCAAACATCTTCTTCACATGCAGACAACAGGGCCCCCAACTCGTCGAGATCTACATTACCATATGTGGCATTGGTCCCTCTAGCTCGACTTCAGAAGTTAGAGGTACAGATGGCCACTCTACTCCACCACATTCAGCCTTAGATGTAGAAATCCATTGCTGAGGCAGATGACCGCATAGAGAAGCGGGTGGACAAGCAGGTCGAGCAGTAGATTCAAGCGGTCCACAAATACCTCGATGCCTTTGAGCTGAGGGTTCTAGCATGGCCAGCCCCCACCACTGACCTCACTGCCATCCAGACTGATTTGGCCAGCCTGCAAGCCAACGTCGACACTATCTTTAAGATGCGGGGGACTGAGCAAGAGAGTGCTCCCACTGAGCTAGCAGAGGACACGGTGATAGATGCCTTGTTCAAGGTCCCTATTGAGCCACAGTCTGAGCAGCGTGTGCATACCAAGAGGCACCGCTCCAACCACACCATTAAGGCCGGTGATGAGGCCCGTGTGAGAAAGAGAGAGAATACGGAGCTGGAGCGAGCTAGGAGGTCCTCCTTGGTAAATGAGGAGATATGTTAGAGGAGAGAACTCGAGATGGGTGATGGGGAATCCAGTTCTATACCGGTGAGAGGAGAGAAGAGCACTACTGAAGGTGCGTAGGATTATGTGAGCACTACTGAGGGTGGCCAAAGTGATGTTTCAGCGAGTTCAGGGAAACCGGACCCACCCGAATATTGGGAGTTCTATAGCGATATGCGCCACAGGTTTGCTTCCCCTACCATCCCATTTCTTTATTTTCTTATTACATTGGGGGAAATTGTAAATTTTTTTGTTGCGGTGGGGTAAATGGAAAGTGAGTGGTAAGGTGAAGTTTGAGTAGCCCAACTCGCAATCCTCTCTTGGCATTTTCTTGCATGTGTTCTTTTTCCCCAAGAGACTTCTTAATTTCCTGTTGAACCGACATATCTTAGGAAGTACAAGTACATAAGCATGAAAAAAAAACAAAGCATGATGGCTAGTAAGAATGATACCCCGTCCATTGTTGTGCTTGCATAATAGGTTACGATACATTGAATGTGTTGGATATAAACATGACATAAATAGGCACCCACTTTATGACCTTCAAATATAACCTGAACTGGGAAATCTGATAATCTAATAGTGCAACGATGATCCAAGAGTGTGTGACGAGATTTTGAGTGTTCAAACAGTTAGCGCATAGCTAGAACTTGCCCGATTAGTCCTGCGAAGGGAATCTGTGTTACAAGATAAGAAGTGATCCTAGGCCCTTATTCGAAATAGACAATATCTAGCCTAAAAGAAGTGAACCAAATGAATAACTATCCCGTTTTTATCCAAATATGTTGAGCCTGTAATAGACCAATTTTCTTTATTCACCAACTCACCTTCCTAGAATCTAATGTTTTGAACCTAGTCCCTCCTTGGACATGTGCACCTCGACGTAGGCCAAAAGCCTAAGTTGAGGGTGGCTAATGCAGAAAGCGACCTCTTCTTGGCCCTGACCCAAATTCGGGTATTGTGTACTTCAATCCATGGCAAAGCCATGAGTTGAGGGAGGATATTATGAGTTCGGACCCAAAATGGGTATGAAAAGAGTTGGATGTTGAAAAGAAAAGCTTAAGTAAGAAAAAAGGTGTGACTTGCAAAAAAAATGAAAGAATAGTTGAAAAAAATAATAATAACAGAAGAGAAAAGAGATTTATGAGAAAAAGAGGCAAATGAAAAGTGAAAGTCACATTTAGGAAAGGGAAACAAGGCAAAGAAGAGAAGAGAAGAGAAATAGAGGGTCAAAGGCAATGAAAATAGGTAGGAAGCTGAGCAGTAATGTCAACGAGGGCAGAAAGTCACTAAAAATGTACCCAATATACCACACCTGACCCTAAGCCTATGTTACAAGCCAAAAAAGTCCTACCGTGATCCTAGAGTCTGATTTATCGAACCTAAGAAGCGAAAATAAGGGCAAGCCTATGGCGTAAAGCACTAACTGTATTTGATCTTGTTCCTGAGCGCGAGTGTTGAAACACAGATCCTTGAACCCAAAATGCATAATCGTTATGTGAAAAATGAGGATTTCTTTTAAAGTGAGGGCACTAGTTGCGTTATGAGAAAATTGGTACCTTGGTGAGAGACCAAACATTAGAAGTGTCTGTTGTATGGTGAATTTGTGTCATGATGTGATCTGCATGAGTTAGCTTGTCCAGCGTGAGAGCGTAAGCCTACACTTAATAAAGAAAGAGTCAGTATTTATAGTTATGTGATTTCTAGAGCTTAAAAATGTATGCTTCTGTACAAGTGTCTTTTGGGTTCATAGTGCGTCAAACAACGAATTTAAGTTGAGGGTGTTGATGTGCTGTGATTTCACAACATTTCTTATGCATTTCACTTAAGAGTTGTGTGTCTATAAAGCCTTTTTGTAGTGATTTTTATGAGTTTTGTATTTTGTTTTGCAGGAAAGATGTTCAGGCGGCAAGATAAAGAAAACAACTGAAAAATAGTGCAAAACCAGTCTAAAGATGCAATCGACGGTCCGTCGTTCGATCGATGGACAGTAATGAGCAGCTCAGGACCTTAGAGGAAAATCAGGGAAGTATGACCAAGTGTAGAACTACGAGACGCAACGACAGTCCGTCGATTGATTGACAAACAATACTAATGATGTCGTTTGGTTCAAAGAAGGTTTGAGTACCCAAGTTTGGAAAAATTCTAAGTGTGGAGTGACGGAGGGCATCGACGGACTGTGCTGTTGGTCCGTCGTTTGATTCAGAGAGGGTGCTATCCTAAGAGAGAAAAATATTCTAAGTCCTGACTGACGGTAGGAGTCTACGGACTGTCGATTGATCGACGGTCTGTCAGTTGGTCCATAGATTGAAGCCGCGTCACCCGAAAAAACTTTCCTTATTTTAATTTTTTTTTCTTTAGGACTATGTTTTTCTATATATATGGAATTAAAACCTCGTTTTTGAGGTTATATACTATTACTTTTGTTCTACTTTGTGTTTTGGAGATTGTTTTTTGCAAACTCTAACAATTAATCAATTTCCGGATTTGGTTTGAATGATTTTTTTTAAATTTCAAGTGAAGATTTCTGGGTTTATGCTTCTTGTTAAAGTAAGTTAATGATTTCTTTATTTAATATTATGAATTGTGATCTTGCTAGCATGGATAACTAAATCCACAACTAGGGTTGTGCGAACCATGGGTAATTGACAAAGTTATCCTAGTAATTAAGCAATTCTCGAATTAGTGTTGTTACATGCATTGATAATTCTTTCGTTTAGAAGTCTTTTTAACGAGTGCATACGTTAGAACTCACATTGTTGCTACTTGCCGGACCAAGGAAGTAAGTTAATAAGAAAAAAATTATCAACATAGATTTAGTGTGATACTCTCTTATATGCTAGTGTAGATTGGTGCAAAGTAATAACTAAGCCATACATCGATTATGATGTCTAATATAAAGAAATGGTAAGGGTTAGTAAATTATACATACGTAGCAGGACCAAGGTGCAGGGTGAAATTCTCTAGCTGTCGGACCAAGGATTTAGAGATACCTAACTTATCACTTTGCATGTCAAACACTAGGAAAGAGTTGCTCTTTCTAGGAATACGGCGTAATGAACCTGTGGGGAACACGTATACCCTAGTTATTCTCTCATTTTGATAAAATCAACGTTTACTTTTGTCCACTTGATAATTACACTCTTTAAGGAAATTTTGTTTTACAACTCACCCCCCTTATACTTATTTTGGAAAGACATTGACTAAATAGATCTAATCGTGAATTAAAGTTAAATCTAAACCATTTTCCTCGTAGGATCGACCCCAACCTACTAGTTGGGTTCTGTACTTGATAACGATCACTTATACTTCTTTAAGGAGGTGTAATTTAAGTGTATCAATCGTCTTCATTGATTACATACTAATCTATTTAAGGAATGAAGATGATCATGCTAGTCACCTCAGAATAGTCCTTCAAACTTTGAAAGATAAGGAGTTATATGCTAAGTTCTCAAAATGTGAGTTTTGGCATAAGTGTGTGGCATTCTTGGGCCACATAGTTTAAGTAGATGGGATAAGAGTTGATACCCAAAAGATAGAGGAAGTTTAAAGTTGGACGAGACCCACATCTACAATTGATATAAGGAGTTTCTTGGGTTTGGCTGGCCACTATAGAAGGTTTGTTGAGGGGTTTTCATCTATCTCGTCTCATTTGACCAAGTTGACTAAAAAACAGTTAAGTTTCAATAGTCTGAAGCTTATGAGAAAAGTTTTCATGAATTGAAAAAGAGGTTGACTACAACCCCAGTGTTGACTTTACGAAAGGTACTCAAGGTTTTGTGATTTATTGTGATGCATATAGAGTAGGTTTGGGTTGTGTCCTAATGTAGAATGGAAAGGTAATAACATATGCCTCTAGATAGTTGAAGGTTCATAAGAAGAATTATTCAACCCATGACTTAGAGTTGGATGTTGTAGTATTTGCCTTAAAGATATGACATCACTATTTGTATGGTGTTCATGTGGATGTCTTCACTAATCACAAGAGCCTACAATATGAGTTCACTCAGAAAGAGCTTAATCTCAGACAAAGGAGGTGGTTAGAACTGCAAAAAGATTATGAAAAGATCATTCCTTATACTCAGGCAAGGCTAATGTTATTATTGATGCCTTATGCAGGTTTTCTATGGGTAGTACCTTCCATCTTGAGGAAGAGAAGAAGGAACTGGCAAAAGAAGTGCATAGACTTACACGCCTAGAGTCCGACTCATGGATTTCATGGAAGGAGGAATAGTGGTGACAAATGGGACTGAGTCATCATTAGTGTCAGAAGTGAAAGAGAAGCAAGACCAAGATCCCATTTTGCTTGAATTAAAAGCAAATATTCATAAGCAAAGAGTATTAACTTTTGAACAAGGGGGAGATGGTGTATTGAGATATCAAGGTAGATGGTGTGTACCTATGGTGGATGAACTTCAAGAAAGGATAATGGAGGAATCTCATAGCTATAGATATTCCATTCATCCAGGTTATACAAAGATTTACCAGGATTTGAGAGAATATATTGGTGGAATTGTATGAACAAGGGCATTGCCAAATTTTTTTCCAAGTGCCCGAATTGCCAACAAGTTAAAGTAGAGAACCAAAGTCCTGGAGGGTTGGCTCACAACATATAACTTTTGGAGTTGAAGTGGGAGATGATTAATATGGACTTCATCACAGGATTACCAAGGTCTCGCATGCAGCATCATTCAATTTGGGTGATGGTTGATAGAATGACAAAATCATCCCACTTCTTGCCGGTAAAGACCACTCATTTGGCAGGAGATTATGACAAGTTATATATTCAAGAAGTGGTGAGACTTCATAGAGTCCCATTTTCAATTATTTCAGATAGAGGTGCACAATTTACTGCACAGTTCTAAATCTTTTCAGAAAGGTTTGGGTTCAAAGGTGAACTTAAGTACTGTCTTTCATCCTCAGACTGACAGGCAAGAAGAGCGTACTATCCAGACCTTAGAGGATATGTTGAGGGCATGCGTGATTGATTTTAAAGGGAACTGGGATGATCACCTACCTTTAATTGAGTTTGCCTACAACAACAGTTACCATTCGAGCATCCAAATGGCTCCATATGAAGCCCTTTATGGGAGAAGATGCAGATGTCCTATTGGGTAGTTCGAAGTTGGTGAAGCAGGTTTGATAGGACCAGATCTAGTTCACAATCCATGGAGAAGGTGAAGGTTATTCAAAAGAGATTGAAAATGGCATAGAGTCATCAAAAATCCTACATAGATGTTAGAAGAAGGTCATTGGAGTTTGAAGTGGATGATTGAGTATACCTGAAGGTTTCACCCATGAACAAAACCAGGATGTGAAGGAAATGAAAAAGGCAAACCACAACAACAATCATTTTAGCTAATTATCTATGATTTTTTTCTTTACTATATGTGCGGTGTGTGCTTTGGCTAATCGGGTTAGTTATTAATATACTTTGAACCATATTATAACCTCTAACTCCCATAGAATTTTCATGTATGTGTATTCCATTTCTATTGACCCATTCTATATCATCTAGACGAGCAAATTATTTATTACACTTTCTTAAATGTGTTCTTAGTCATCTCGTTTCCGTTTGTGTACCCGTAGTTATATGTTTCATGATCAATTTATATTTAGTGCAAGTAACAGTAGTTTTTTCCTCATTTTGTACCAAATATTTCCATACCAAAGATCTTTTAACACGTACAACAGTCTTTGGAAAAGTAGGTAGAGGGGGGACTTCATCTTGTTCCGATAATTCGGTAGCCGGACTAGTAGGGGTAGGGGTCTCTTCATCTTCCTCATCTAATTCTTCCTCAAAATTAGTAAAACATCTATTTAAAGTCGACTGATCTACTTCATTTTCGGAATTAAATTCAATAGGTCCTCGTGACATAAAAAGAGTTTCATCAACATGAGTATAACTATTAATATTAACTCTAAATCTAGGCGGTAAATTTTTGGAACTAGAACTACTTCCTCTTCCCCTATTATTTTTTCTTTCCGACATTGCTCTTTTATCACTATTTCTTTCCGAATTCATGTTCAAGTGTAAAATAATTAAATATTATGAAAAATAAGAAATATAATATTAAAAAAAATAAAATAACTTAATTGATAAACAAATAAAAATAATAAATTAAAATGGATGTACCGAACGTCTGCGTAAAAGTAGACGTATAACCAAAGCCAGAATTGAGAGTTGTCAATTGAAGCTTCCGATTTACTTCAAATAAATCTTCGGAATACAAACTCCAAGTCAATATCACAAAATAATAATTATGATTTTATGAGATATTTAAAATTGAGATATTTTATAAGATGTTAATGAAATAGTTTGTGAATTTGTGATTTTAATGAAAGAAAATGGGTATATTTATAGTGTTAAGGGGTTAGAGAGGGGTGGGGGGCTGTTTTGAGCCGTTTTGGGCCCCAACCTAACGAATAGAAGGTCTCAACTACTATATAATAATGTTTTTCTTAAAAAAAATTATTAATTTAAATTACCGTCGAACTGGATCAATCGGATCGGTACCTGAGCGAAAGTGGTTCTTATCGAACCGGATCAATCGGATAAAAATCCAGGTTCCATTTTGGTACCTGTTCCGATACCCTATAATACCGGTTCCTTACCGGTTCAACCGATACCGGACTTACCGATACGGGAACCGGCCCGGCCCGGCGAAAATCCTGTTCAATTGGCGGCCTTACTCTACAGGTTAGAAGACTAAGATAGGTGACAAATTCTCTCGTCTTCCTCATCCTTTATTAAAGAATTTCAATTCTCCATTGATGATCCTCCTTCTTCATAGGAGGCAAGAAAATTGATCATGATTTTTGCCCGAAAGAGGGTGATTGCGACAGATATAGGTGGCAAATTTTGTCGTCTTCCTCATTCTCCATTAATGATTTTCAATTCTCCATTGATGACCTTCCTTCTATTTAGAAGGCAAGACAATTGATCAAGGTTTTTACGGAAAAAAAGAGATTGATACAAATTGACGTTGGGCTGCAAGCTATTAAATTGATGCTGAACAACACCAAGGTTGTTGCGCCACTGCTGTCCAAAATCCATTGGCGATGTATTTCTTTGAAAATTTTATTTCGAATTCAAAGTATTTTGGATACAACCATTTAAAATTTATTGTGAATACATTTTGATTTTGATACAACAATTAAAAGATCAAAATTTGTATGCTTATCTGTTTTGAACTTGTATGCTTAATTGTTTGTATGCTTTTCAATACATAATTTGTATTTCTTTTCTGTTTTTGAATACACATTTGCACCTAAATACAATTTATATGATGTGATACAAATTGTATTTTCAAGCTAATACCATTTATAATACAATTAAGTTCAAAATACATGTTTACTTTGTAATTTATTTGGAATACAAAAAGTAAATCATTGAATAGTTTTGATTTTTTGTATGTTGGATGCTTCGTATATAGAATAATTTGGAATCCTATTGAGTTGATGTTCTATAACTTAGAAATTGCATATAATATAATTTTGTAATCCGTAACAGATAAGAAGTTATTTTTTGCCATGGAATACAATTTTTTCTTAAATACAAATTTTGATTGTTACTGTGATTGTAAATTTGTAAGTTATAATGATTGAAATATAAATTTTGTTGGAATTTTAAGAAAGAAAGTAAGTTTTTCAAAAATAAACAAATATTTTTTTCTGAATGAACATGAGTTTACATAAGTATATGGATACAAAATATGTTTCTTAAATAACTACAAATTCATTTGTCATACCTATTGGAATGAATACAAACTAATAAATTATGAAATACAAAGTCATTATATTATCACAAACATGAAAACTATAATGAATAAAAATACACATATCATACATATTGGAATGAATACAATTTAAGAAAGAATACAATTTTTTTAGAAAATACAATAACATTGAGAAAGAAATAAATGAACACTACTATGGTTCTTAAAGAACTACAGATCAATTTGACAAACACATTGGAATGAATACAAACGAATAAAGAAATATTAGTTTCATTATACGAAATACAACATGAAAACTAGAATGAATACAAATACAAGTTTAAAGTTCAAAAAGTTGTTTTTCCTCAGTTCGAATTTCATCAAGTTTTTCGACTTCGCTGTTGGTAGACGAAGTACCTATAATTTTCCTTTTCTCGATGATGTTTCTATTTCGAACTTGGGGAAAAGTTTACATGCGGATATGATCACGTTGATGCTTAGATATGTTCTCTTCAACAAATTTTAACTTCAAAACCTATATTTTTTAGGAGTACCAACAATCTGAAAAAGATACTTCAAGATAATGCATTTACCTGTATAAAAGGTTGATTTTTTTTTGAATGATTTATGATATTTCTTTGAAAATGGAGGAATTTCAATTTTAAAAGGCAAAGTTTAAATATTTTAGGAGATAAAATAAATCATGAGAGAGCGGAAAGAAATGACAAAATTTGGCTAAAATATTTAGAGAGATAAAAATGGCTAGTGAAGTCTTTTTCTTTCCTTCACCATTAATGGAGTCAATAACTGGACCCAATTTGAGAAATAAAAGGAAGGTAAATGAATTATATTATGATACATTTTAGGAAAAATGCACAAGTACCCCCTAGACTATGATCGAAATCTCAGAGACACTTTAACTAAACTAAGGTCCTATTACCTCCCTGGACTTATTTTTTTTTTTGGTAATGTGTGCACCTTATTGACTTACGTGACATCCAAATATCTCCCACACGCCTCAATTGTGTGGAGTCACAGAGTGTGCCACGTAAGACAGAAGGTGCACAAAATTACAAAAAAAATAAGTTCAGGGGGTATTAAGACTTTAGTTTAGTTAAGATGTGTCTCTGAAATTTCAATCATAGTTTGGGGGTACTTGTACATTTTCCCTACATTTTATTTGTTAAATTATTTACATCGTGACAGTTTTAATTATTATTTTAAGGTGTAGATAATTTTAATAATTATGTTAGAGATTTTGACTAATTGGCTATTTTTTCCTTAATTATTTTTGTTCTTTTCTCTCATTTATTTATTTTGTCCTATCATTAATTTCTTTCGTTTTATTTTTTTTATCTTCTTTTTTACTCTTTTCTTATTTATTATTTTTATTTTCTCTATACTATTTTCAAATATATTTTTTAATTATTTTATTTTATTTTATCCTTTATTAGAGATACCAATTGATAATATATTTATTATTTCTACATTGTTTTGTTATTTTATCTTCTTTTTAATTTTTTTCTCTTTATCTATGCACCTTTTGAAGAAAATAAAGTAAATTACTTTTGTTCTTTTCTTATTTACTATTTTTATTTTCTCTTTTATTCTTTTCTTATTGATTATTTTTATTTTTTATTTTATTCTTTTCTCATTTTTTTCGTATCATCCTTTATTCGTGATACCATTTGGTAACATATTTATCATTTTTTTCTTTTTCTTTTATATTTTATTAGTTTATCATTTTCTCCTTTTTTTCTCTTTTATATTTGTACCTTTTTAAGAAAATATAATAAATTACTTTTTTTTTTTTCTCATATATAATTTTTGTTCATTTTTTTCCTTTATTAGAGATACTATTTGGTAATATTTTTATATATACTCTTATTGTATCATTGACAAATAAGTAGAGTGTGAACAAGAAACATTAACGATACCAGGCACATTTTTTTTTTGGTAGAGAATCTCTCTTAGTGATAAATGATAAATAACATAATGAAATAAGTATAAAAAGCACACGTAAACTATGCCTGTTTTTAAGTTTCATATCTAAGCTATTGAGAGTGTGAGTTTCATAGCTAAACTATCACTTTTTAGTTTGAGAAACACATCTCTCTTTTATAGCTCTCTCATCATAGTGTGTGTAATACACTCTCTCTTTTATTTGAAAGTTTATCAGATCAAACTCTACATGGACAAAACGTTCAACCTTGACAAAATTAAATAAAATATTAGTCTTAGTTAAAATTAAAAATTAAAAATTATTACAAAAAAGTTATAATTCTTTTACAATATAAAATGTAAAATATATTTCTTAATCCACTCCACCACTTCCTCTCACAGCCCCCCCCCTCCCCCTCCCCCCGACCATTTTTTTTGTTTAAATATCTTTATAAAAGTATTTAATTTTTTTTACATCATCTCCCCCCCCCCCAATTCAAATACAAATTTAGATATTGTTTTAATTTTAAAATAATAATAATTCTACCACCCCCACGTAACCCTCCGCTTCAAATTTTTTTCTCATTTAGAGTGTGTTTGGTATAAAGGAAAATGTTTTCCATGAAAATGTTTTCCTAGAAAATATTTTCGTGAAAATCAAGTAGATTTTTGATTTATTTTATCATGTTTGGTTGGTGAGTAGAAAATATTTTTCAGAAAAGATCTTTAGTGTTTGATTTATGAATGGAAAATATTTGAGAAATATTTTTTATTTTTATAGAGTAAAAAATAATTTTTAAAATTAAAATATTTTTTAAAAATAAACTTAAATTTTTTTGGGGTTGGGTGGTGGGTCGAGGGTAAGCGTGAACAAACATAAAGTTTTTTTGGGGGGCTGGAGGGTGGTGGTGGTAGGGGTGGGTGGGGGAGAGTCGAGGTTAGGGGTAAAAATATAAATTTTGAAGTTGAAAATACTTTTATAAAAACAAACTTAATTTCTTTTGGGGGTGGGGGAGGGGGGCTGGCCGGGGTGGTGGTGGTCACGGATTGGGATGGAGTTAAAATAAAAATTTGAAATTGAAAATATTTTTTAAAAACAAACTTAATTTTTTTGGAGGTGGTGAGGGTTGCAGGTAGGGGGGTAGGGGTGGGGGAGTCGCGGGATGGGGGTGGGGTGAGGTGAAAAAAATAAAAATTAGAAATATTTTTTTTTTAAAAAAACTTAATTTTTTGGAGGGGGTTGATGTGGGTCGTGGGTAGGGGGATGAAAAACTAAAAAATTGAAATTGAATTTTTTTTTGTAAAGAAGTTTTAAATTTATTTTTTTTCAACCAAAAATGTAATTTGAAGTTGGAGGAAAGTTTTGGAAAAAAAATTTCTTAATTTTTTAAAGGAAGTCTTTTTCCTTAATTTTGATAAAACTGAGTTGATTTGAAAAATATTTTCCAAAACTTTTAACACAACCAAACATGAGAAAATCGGAAAACATTTTCCGGAAGATGTTTTCCTTCATACCAAACGTGTTAGTTATACACATATCGAAAATATTTTTTACTTGCCGGACAAAGACTTTTTTATTTATTTATTTATTTATGTTATATTCGTACACTAATAGAATTATTTTTCTAAAAATATATGTACGTACATATCTAACACAGAATGAGAAAAATGCAATAAAAGGAGCGGTGGGTTAAATAGGATGAGCTAAAATTTTGACTTTTTTTAAAAAATAAAATAATATCAATTATTTTTCGAGGGGGGGGGGGATGAGTGGGTGGTTTTTTTTTTGGGAAAATTTTCAAAACAACAATATTATAACATTTAATGGGGCCTCATAGCAAAAGTTTTAATATTTATTTAAAATGTCAATATGTTAGTTTGTTATATTAATGTTTAATGTATTTTTTTTAATTGGAAAAAAATACAATTAGTTAATAACAAAATGGAGAAAATTAAGGAAAATAATATTTCAAATAAGGTAATTTTTAAAGTTAAACCAACAAAGTTACCATAATTACTAATCATAATTTTGGTATAACTTTAAGTCGGCCTAGATTTTTTTTCATTACTCTTACGTTCTTTTCATCTTTTAGTTTTGGGATTAAAATTTACAAAATCCCTTTTCTATTACACGTGTTTGGTTCCAAATTGACATGACTTATCTCTCCCTTAAACCTCAAATTTTCAATATTAATTATTAACTCTCCATTGAAAATATTCAATCTATGTCAAATTGAAGTCTGATTTAAGATTTTTGCTGGCAGTGAAGAAGATTTATGAAATGAATACAAAGTAAAAATATATATAAATTTGTTGGCAATACAAAGTGATATTAAAATACAAAGTGATAAAAAAAAATCTAAAACTTGCTAGCATACATTTAGAATTAATACAAAATAAAAAAATAAATACAAAACTTGTTGGCATACAAGTGAGAATGAAATACAAAATGATATTGAAATACAAAGTGAGCACAAAAATTCTAAAAGTTGTTGGCATATACTTAGAATTAATACAAAATAAAAAAAAATATAACACTTATTGGCATACAAAATGCGATTGAATTACAAAATGATCACAAAAAATACGAAATTTATTGGCATATAGTTAGAATATAAACAAAAAAAAATATAAAATTGTTTTAATCCTAATTTTAAGTAGCATACAAAAATCTGTAAAACTATTTATCTAATATAAATTAACATATACATAATTTGAAATGAATTCCACCTACAAAATAAATACAAGTTACACCTAAAAAACTCAAATTTAGCAAGATACACATGAATTTTGTAATGAAAATGCAACAAATAATAAAAACAGTAAGAATACAATTTGATAGTTTAGATACAAAATGCAACATGCCATAAAATTGTTTTTCATCACCTGATCTTCAACATTTTATCAATTTTTCAAATATTGACATA
>JAJJBR010002591.1:0-46964 GCA_022817965.1 Solanum lycopersicoides
ATCACACACCACAATCACAATCACAAGTACATCATCAAGATCATACAACAAGAGTGGTTCATGAAATAAAATTATTCAATTATCTCATTTATGATTAGGGTGATCAATAATGCAACATTCACATATATACATGCATTATAACGAAGCAATTACAAACATATATCATACCAACATGAAATCACAACCATCACCTACCTCGATTCCAAGCTTAAATCCCCTAAGACACTTGAATCTTCCCTTTACAAATTATTTCCGCCTTTTCTAGGTCTACAACAATTAATATACGCAAGGATCAACAATAAAAGGTCTAATTATTCAGATTATAACAAATCCAATAACCCTAGAGCAACCTAAGATCCTAATGCCCAAATTAGGGCTTTTTCCAACATAATTCTTAGATAAAAACCCTTATCCATCGATAATAAACCAAGAAAATATGTTCTACGGATAGAAAAACAGATTGGGGTTGTTCAAACCTTACATTTAACCTCAAGAATGGTGAAAAACTGTCAAGAACTCGTCTACGGTCGCCTCCTTAGCCCTAAAAGTAAAAAAATACCAAATATGGTTGTTTTGGGGTTTATTAGCGAATTTAACTCGCGTCTGGGCCGCTACAGTGGACCCATTCTGTTGTAGCAGCACCACTCTAGCGCCCAGAATCCCTCTCCAGCGGCCTCGACAAAGACAAAATGTACCCATTCACGAAAAGATCATTTCCGGGAGTTCTACTCGCCCGAATTTGATTTCGTAAAGTGGTACAGGTTCCTTATCGTCTTAACTATCCACTCATATAATAAAATTCATAATTAATCTCTCATTAATTACTAGATTTTCCTACACCTTAATGCCTTTGATTTTATTCAAATCTGAACTAGGTTGGGAAATTTCGAGTTACTACCAAAAACTGTTCTGGCCCCCAATTCTTTCTTCATTGTCTTATACATAACGAAAGAATCAGGTCATTTACACTTATTTTTTTGGAAAAAAATAATGAAATTTTAGATTTCCACTTATAAAATGTATCGAATGAAGACACGACACAACCTTAAACTATTCCAATTTTTTTTGAAAGATCAAAGTCTCTCAATATTGTTCTCTTTTTGTATTTTTTATTATTTTATATAAAACATCTTTTATTGTTAGTTTACCAAAAATTCACATAAAAAATGTGTTAATAAAAGAATCACCAACTCTTGAAATTAATTAATTGTGTGACTGGTACAACCTATTACCTATTGTGTAATGACTAATAATTTAGAACACTAATTAACATATTGATGAAAATAATTCTATATGCGCAAATAAATAAATAAAACTTGTAGATCATTTTGGTGGTTAAATTGATTAGCATGACTTCTTGGTTAATTCCCTTCTTTATCAATAATAATGTTGTTAATAATGTGGTCAAATAGATGACTATGACTCCTAGATTAATTTCATCCTTTATTGGTAGTAATGTGGTTGATAATATGCTTAAAAGGATGACCATAACTCATAGGTTTATTTCCTCCTTAATGGGTGATAATTTTCAAGGTTTAATGTAATCTTTATGACACCCTTTGGTATTCCTCAGTGTAATCCTATAAATAGTAGTGTTAAGCATAATGTTGGATACACTTGAATGAAAGAAATATATCTTATATTGGTCCTGATATGTCCAAACTTATACTTCAAATAAGAAGTATAAATGGTCGTTTTCAATAAATAGAACTCAACTAGAGTTGCGGTCGATTCCACAGAAAATTTCCTTACAGATAAGGTTTCACTATCGTGTTTATTCGAATGCGGTTATTATCTCCTAAAATAATAATAACTGAAAGTAAATTTGGGTGTTTTGTTGAAAAGTTCTAATTACTAAGACGTACAATAAATCTTCAGAGTTACATATTCCAAATGATTTTATTGTAGAATTGATTCAATTAATTTTAAGAAACCAAGATTGTGTTCACTATGACCTGAATCGTAATACACTTTTGTAATTCGAAGAACAATCACTGCTTGTGTAACTATTGCGATCTAAACTTATCTAACACTTCTCAGCATACTTAGATAAGGAACACTTTTATTCTCTCGAACTTAAATGTTAAAAGTGTTGAATCTATCTTCTATTGGTATGGTGTTAAGGATCTCTTCTCTCAAACTCCATCTTTAACACCAAATTGTTAATTTACTCAGCTTTTTCCTAATTGATGTTTTCTCTCGAATGAACAACAAATACATGTTTCTCTAAAGTGTGCACTCAGTAGACTAAAATCTAATTGAAAGTTGTAACTACAGGTTGTAAGCAAAGATCACCTTTTACTCGTCTTACATAATGTCAATTAGATCATAATCATAGATCCCACAACCCCAGTCGTGGTATTTATCCACTCCTGTTCTCACGTAAAGAAAAAATAATGAATGATGAAAACATGCTAAAAATTACTTACAATAATAAATAGCAGAACAAGAATTTCTTTAGTAAACTGATCGTCTGAAAAAAATACCAAGAATCGAAGAACACAAAAGTTGCAAGGACAAAACTTGATATTGTATATCCTTCGTCAAAATACAAAATCCTCGAAAATGTCCCCCTCAATTACCTAATAATTCAAAATAAAATGTTTAAAAAGAGTCCTAATCAAGCTAGTACTGAACTGTCAGGCCCTTTCACAGCCATGATCACGATCCATCAAGGGAATTACTGTCCGTGAAGCCCACCGTGGTCTTTTCTTGGAGCATCTCAAAAGTGTGTCTTCAGAGGTAGTTACTGGAAACTATATCACGAGATGTACCAGGGGCCGTGAAAGGGACCACGACCTGTGAAGACGTTTGTGGTCTTCACTTGGAATTTCCCAAAACTTGGGTCCTCAACACTACTCACTGGAACTTTCATCACTATCTGGACCACAGACCGTCAAAGGGACCATGACTCATGAAGATGTCCGTGGTCTTCACTTGGAATTTTCCCAAAACTTGAGTCTTCATCCCTATTAACTGGAATTTTCACCACGACACGCATGATGGACCATGGAGAGGACAACAACCCGTGAAGTTGGCCGTGGTCTTTACTTGTTCCCTTTCTCTTTAACTCATCTTAAGGTCATCATACTGGTTTAGTTCAACGGGCTTAACCACGAAACGTAAAGACAGGCACTGTGAAGTTGGCCGTGATCTTCACTTGATCATCAGCAATTTCAGCTTCATTTCCCACTTTTCTACATATGCCAGGACTTGTCTACACAATAAACAAACACATTAAACCATACAAAAACACATTTAATTCTAGGATTAATCCTTAGTATTTATGTAGTATCAAATGTTCCAAGATTTCGGGGCACATCAACACCCTCAAATTAGAACCATTACTTGTCCTCAAGTGATGAGAAATACAGTACAACTAAACCCCTAAAATCTTTTCAAACTTTTGACACCATGCAACACTATTTCACACACAAATTGCACCTCAGAACCCCAAGTTTGACATGTAAGGATCAAAATATAACATCTCATTAATTACGGTCAATCATGTTTATGTCTGCGAATCATTAGCTAACACAATTCACTTTCAAATGCAATCATTGTATCCTCACACCAAAGAAGTCCCTCGCTCAAAATTGTTGGGACTACATACTATGCTCACGCTCTCAAAATACTTCTAGCACTAACAACAAACTACTATAGGCTTGCCCTTGCTTTCTATGCTCTATCTTTCAGAAAGTCGAAATAGGATCACTGATGGACTTTATTGTAACATAGGCCCGGGGCTAGGGAATGGATGTTTGGTTTTGTGAGTGATAATCTCTTTGTTTCCCAAAGTTGTTGTTTTCACAAATCCTATTCTGACCGAATCCTTCTTTTTCTTTCTTCCAGCCCAACCCAATCACTATTCTTTTCTTTTCTTTACTCTTTCTTGTTCTAATAGGCATTTTAGCTTACTGGTTGAACTTTCATTCTTCTTTTTTGGTTATTTTTTGAATTGCAATAACCCTCAACTTAGGCATTTGGCATCAGTTGTGATAACTTACCTCCGGGGAAACCAAGGGTGTGATATATTTTGGGTAAGAACAAAGATATATTTAAGGTTCAAATTGGGTTCAAGTGGTAATCTTTTCATTTGGTTATTTTGGTTTTGGCTTTTACTGGTTTATACAAAAAATGGCCTAGTGATCCATTCCTATCCGGTCATCCTCAGCTTCAGGCAAGACTACTTAGGCAAGTTTTAGTTTCTGCTCCTAGTGCTAGACATCAATCAACACTCACACACTCTTAACACAAGATTTCATCATTCAGTTTCTTAGTTCACCAATTAATCAATCAAACTAGCAACGCCCAACAAGTCTGTATCTAAAATGTCATATGAAGATTCTATAAGTCAAACTCAGATTCAGGTGTTCATTTTCTTTACCGATTAGCTGCTGCATATCTCAAAATACATAATATCACAAAATAGTAACACACAAAGACAACCTCCATTTTTAACACCTATGGAAGGCTTCTCACCACCCCCTCCCTAAAATAAAGGACTTTGCCCTCAAAGTCAATATATAATAGTAACACATACAGAGCTATGAAGAGGGCTCATACCTATGGCGCTCTAGGCGTCGGTCTTCGGCTGAACAATGGAACCCTTTTATGCGGGTGTCTTCAGCATTTAGTTCCTGAGTGGATAGTTCATCAGTCGCAGGGGTAGGTGCTCTACTCCCAGAAGCGCCAACTAACACTGCGTCACGTTGTTATTGCTCATGAGCTGCTTTTTCTCTCTCTAGCCTCCGAGATTCTTTGTGAGATTTCTTTTCTTCCCTGTGTGCTTCTTGTACTAGATCAAGAGGGGATTCCTCTTCAATTTATCGAGCTCTATACTTCCTCTTGCCGGACTTAGTTTTTGAAAGTTCACCCAAAAGTTCATTAATTGACTGAATGGCTGACGTTTCCACAAGCATTTACATTAAAGAGTTTGTCAATACCATAGTGGGTGCCTGGACAAGCATTTTAGACAGTTGAGCAATTTGAGCTTTCATCTCAGACAACTGTGCTTGGAACTCCTCTTTCTCTGTTGAACCTGCAGCTTGTAAACGATCTTGGACAAGATTTTCCAGTCCATCCATTCTGTCCTTTAGAACAGCCAGTTCCTTCCTTATTTCAGCTTGAAATTCCTTTTTAACAGCTACAACTTTGGTCTCAATTAGGGTAGGCATCCTGACTACAATGTGTTCTGCCAATGTTCTGGTTTGGAGCTGATCTACAATCAATTTCTCAAGGAGTACCTAAAGTATGCGAAGCAGAGGCCGATGGATGGGATGACTCACCTTTCTTAGGAAATGTGTCTGGAATTTCAATTGGGGCATGAGAAAGAACAACCAGAGTACCCGCGACTGCAAATTTAACACCAAAGAGATGGTTCACTACTTCTTTAATTTTAGAAATTTGAGTGAGTATGGATGCTTCACCCCATCTGTTAACTAATCTATTAGGCAGAATGTCTGCTTGTTGACACAATTTCCCTATCATATAGCGGAAAGGAAATACAACCCTCTTATTTAGTGCATAGTCTCTCATTTGGGTCTCTATGATCCGCTCCATATTGACTGGGTAACCAATTAGCATACCGGCCACTAACAAGGCCAGAGAAGGTGATAGAGTGTTGTCATTAGCTGTCGGTGGCAGTTGTGCCTAGACGACAGGACACCACACCTTGGCCGGAAAAGTCAACGAAGCCTTAGTTATGATGATCAGCATGGTTGTGACCTAACATGCATTTTATCCATCTATGACAATCTGCTTTGTAATCTATCTTAACAGCATTTCTCGAGAAGTCTTATCTTCCATGGTTGATGCATTGGTTTGCCCTCGAAAAAATAAACCGATGTTGGGGTAGAGTATTTCGGGCCGTGAAAAATTTGGTTGATTGATGTTTCTGAAATATTATTAACTTTCCCTGGACTATAAATGAGTTGAGTGGACCCAATGTAAGAGCTTATTCTTTCTGTCCATGTTTCGAGGTTTGTGTGTCGGCCGCAAGATTCATCAAGGCTGCTGCATAAAAAGTGTAAATCTCTTTGGTCAGGTGGCTGGAGCATTTTCCCGGGGCACTGTCCATCTAGTCAAATTTATGAAACTTAAAAATCAAATAGATGTATGGGAATGCCTTCATATCAGATAGTACCACTCTAGATTAAGGTGTGATTGCTCGGTGCTTGAAACTACCCGTCTTGGTTATAATTCCTATGTGGAAAAACTCTTTTGCCCGGTCTACAGTCCACATGGTACGGTGACAGGCAATCAGTTGGTCCCCCAGTGCAATATTTGGCTTATTGATATGAACATACCGTACAATGGTGTCAACATTAGTGATCACCTCATTAAGCTCTCTCCGATATGCAGCTGCTTTAGCAACAGTTTCAGGTTCGGTATACATCGCAAAAGGAGAACTGTGTGAATAAGCTTCAAAAGTACTTTCAGATGCACAACTTCCCCCCTGAGTTATCATTTGTACTATCTCTTGAGTCAGCATCAGACTGACTACCCGCAACAAGCTCAGATCCACTACCTCTATTCTCTTCATTCCCAGAACCATTGTCTTCTTTGTCAGATTGAGAAGGAGTGTCCTGGAGGATATGTCTTTTGGCAAATGATCTAGTAGTCCGAGGTGAGTGATTTGCGGGTGCAATATTTATCTGCACCTCAGAACCACGAGCTTCAGAATCATCATGTCTTTCCGATTGAGAAGCTGTCAAGGAGGCAGGTGGTTTTGGGTTCTTCATTCTTGGAGGCATTGAACCTGAGAAAAAGGGACAATTATGAGCATTCATTCACTGAAATGACACACTACTGGGTACTCAGACTTATACTATGTTTAAAATCATTGTGACGCCTTTCCTTAAGAATGACGTCACTCAATCTATCATTGTGAAGGCTCAGAGAATAAAAAATACAAAATTTAGGACAAGAAGATTATACAAAGTTTCCACTGAAGTCAATTGAACGAGAGGGTTCACGGGCCGTGGTGTGTACCACGGACCGTGAAGTCCCTCGTGGAGTTTGGAACGAAATCAGTGTATATGGGGATGACTTATCTCTTTAACCAACGCATGTTCTTTGTCACTTTCACGGCCTGTGGAAGTCACCATGGTCCGTGATCATGCCCGTGAACGTTATTATAGGGCTGGGTTGGCTCTAAGTGCGGTCCAGGACAATGTTCACGGCCCATGGAGTCTTCCACAGTCCGTGAAGCCTATCTTGGTTTTACACTTGACAAGTGATAGAACTACCTTCATCCCTATACAACTATCAAAGCAATATTACCATTATTATGCACAAAAACAAACTCTCTTGATATCTAAACTTGTGACGTCAACGACTAAATCCCTAAGTCTTAGCTTCATCTACACAAAGAACGATGCGTACAAGCATATCCATATAGATCCATACAATGATTCAACCAAAGCTCTCCAATTCTATTTCCCTACTACAAATGAGTTTCAATTTCACTCCTTTTATCATTCATCACTGTTAGTGTCGACTATGCTTCAGCAAACTAACCCCTGCTTACCAAAAATATGAAATTAATTTTAGGTTAGGAGTAAACTTACTTCGAATTCGAACAAATGATGAAACACTAGGGACTGAGTGACCTTTATTTGTGGAACCAATGTGAGTAGAGTTTTCTTTTTAATGGAATCAGATCGAACATTGCAATGGAACTGATGGAAATCATGAAAGAGCCATTATGGGAGAGGGGAAGGACGAAAATATTAACTTTTGCACGTTTAGGGGACTAAATAGGTTCTAATTTGGATGGGATTGTGCGTGGGTCGGGTCGGTTTCTGAAGAAGATTGTGTCTAAGACTAGGGACCGTGAACGTGCCCCGTGAAGGACATGACGGTCTATGAAAGAGTCCGTGGACCTGACTATGAACAAATTCCTTACCTGCAGCCAACGATGGTCCGTGAAGTTGCCAGTGAAAGGCATCATGGTCCTTGAAGTGGCCCGTGATATTTACTTCGAAACTGGATGATCATACCTGAGATTCATGAGAGACTAGAAGGTTTGTAAAATCAACAACGGACCATGAAACCTTCCGTGAAAACTTTTACACAATATCCAATATCCTCCTCACTTGGTCCTCAAAATGACGGACCGTGAAAGTGCCCATGAAGGTCACCACGGTCCGTGAGGTTGTCAGTAAGGTGCAACTTGCACCAATTTTCTGCACTTTTTCACCTAAAGTAATTACACCTTGGGTTGCCTCCCAAGCAGAGCATAATTTAATGTCGAGGTGCGATGCATGTTACTTGATTACTCAGACTTCATCAAGTTTGCATTCCTCCACAATATTTTCCTCCTTCGACACACCTATATATTCCTTGATTCTCTGGCCATTCACTTTGTATCTTTCGCCTTTCTCATTTTCTAGCTCGAAAACACCAGATTGAAATGCCTGTGTGACCTTAAAAGGTACAAACCATTTAGATCTAAGGTTTCCCAAAAATAGACATAGTCTTGAGTTGAAAAGTAACACGAAGTCACCAGGAGTGAAGCTTTTTTTCTCAATATACTTATTATGATATAGCTTCATTATCTCCTTGTACAATGCTGATCTCTCATAAGCTGTCAGACGGAACTCATCCATCTAATTTATCTGATCTAACCTCAAATTAGTTGTTTCACTCAAACTGAGGTTTAGCTTCTTGACTGCTCAGAGTGTTCGATTCTCAAGCTCAACAGGCAACTGTTATGCCTTTCGAAACACCAATATATATATGGAGCATCTAGATATATTGCCCAATATGTCATGTTGGTGTTTACTGTCTTTGCCAAGATTGATTTTATCTCTCTGTTGGATACCTCCACTTGTCAACTGGTCTGTGGGTAATAAGGTGTTGATAACTTGTGTTGTTTCACCCCATACTTTGTCAGAAGTGCACTAAGAAATTTGTTGCAAAAGTGAGAACCACCATCACTTATAATGGCTCTAGGTGTTCCAAATCTTGAGAAGATATTCTTTTTCACGAACAGAACCACACTCTTTCCATCATTATAAAGTAATGCGACATCTTCAAACCATTTGGACACATAGTCCACTACCACCAGTATATAGTTCTGCCCATAGGAACTCACAAAGAGGACTATGAAGTCGATACCCCACACATCAAACAACTCCACCTCTAGAATAGGTGTTATGGCCAACTCGTGATGCCTAGAGATAGATCCTTGAATTTGGCACACATCATAACTCCTTACTATATCAACTGCATCTTGATGAATTCTTGGTCAATAATACCCACACTGAAGTATCTTGTGGGCTGTTCGAGCTCCATGGTGACCACCGGGGATGAGTGACAGGCCTCCAAAATGTGTAACATTTCAGCTTTTGGAATACATCTCCTAATTATATTATCAGCACACACTCCATAGAGATGGGACTCATCCCAAAAGTACTTCCTAACATCATGCAAGAACTTTTTCTTTTGCTGATACGTCAGCCTTTAGGAATCAATTCACTAACCAGAAAATTAACATAATAAGCAAACCAGGGAATGGGATCAAGAGTAGCGGCCAATACCTGCTCATCAGGAAATGTGTCATCTATTTCAAGTTTATTTTGTTCCTTATTTGCAACATCAAACCTATAAAGGTGATAAGCTACTTGGTTCTCACAACTCCTCCTATCTTTCACTTCAAAATCAAACTCTTGAAGAAGCAATACCCATCGGATCAGCCTAGACTTGACATCTTTCTTAGCCATCAGATATCTCAAGGCACAATGATATGTGTGTACTATCACCTTAGTGCTACACAGATAAGCTCTGAACTTCTCAAACGCATATACTACAGCATATAGTTCCTACTCAGTGACTGTGTAGTTTCACTACACTCCATTCAGTGACTTACTAGCGTAGTAAATCGAATGGGACATCTTCTTGCGCTTCAGACCCAACACAAAACCTAGTGCAGACCCACTAGCATCACACATTACTTAAAATTGTTCCGCCCAGTCTAGGCCAATAATCACTGGTGCTGAAGCCAATTTTTATTTTAGGCACTCAAAATTTTTTAGGCAGGCCTCATAAAATACAAATTTTACCTTGTTCTCTAAAAGCTTACACATAGGGTGTGCAACTTTTGGAAAGTCCTTGATGAAACGCCTACAGAATCCGGCGTTTCCTAAGGTATGGGTTCTTCACTTCTGGGATTCCTTTCTCCAAGAGGTCCTTTCAAAGATGATTTTCAAAAATTCAACTCCTAGGTTTTTTACTCTACAAAACGGGTTTTCTTCCTCACTCAAGATCTATGACTAATGATGAAAAATAACGTTTTCTATGGTTAATTAAGTATGTATTGTTGATTAATTTGTTTGTAATGTTTGACTTTCGTTTGAATCATGTTCCTTCTCTAAATAATGGATTTGATTTTGTTACATCTATCATTTGATGACATATAAACGTTGGGATTAGAACAATAGCTTGAATAAACCCTTAAATGACCCTTTCCCTTATCCTTAACTACGAATTGGTCTTGTATATGACTTGAAAGGGTTAGTATTGGTTATGTTATTGAGTATTTCACTATGGGGATTGGATGATTATTGTATATTGAACGTAAATTCTTGATGAAGGTTCTTGGATGAAAAAGGTAAGTCTTCTAGAGTCATGATTTCTTTATTATATGGATGTTAGCCTATAAATGATGTAGCTATGCAATTGAAGTATGTATGACGTTGGTATGAATATGTTTTCTGCTATAAATATGTTAAATGTGGGATCATGGTAAGGATATGGTAATGCAAGTTGATGATGTTTATCTTGTATGCATTACACACTATGATTATGATATGTTAATCTCAAAGTGAAGGGTTGTAATGAAAGGAAATTCTCATCCTAATCCTAAAGAGCTTATGATCATGTTTATACAAGGAGTTAAGCTCCTATGACCTATGATAAGATTTATGAGTAAATGATGACTTAAAGGTTATCCACAAGGGACTTTATCTTAACACGATGAACTAGATATGAGAGGTGTTCTTTCCCTAGTTGGAAGGTAGGTTCACAATGAATCTCATGAGATAGAGGCTACCATGTAATGTGGAACTATGGGTCTCTAATATATCTCTTAGTTCTTGAACTATGTTGCCACCTTAGGAATACTAGCAAGTGGATCCACCTAGAATGCTATGTTCATGTTTTGTATCTACTTTGGACGGTAGACCATCTTCTTTCGTGTGGGGTTTCATGACACCCGATTCCATGTTTAGCTCACATGGTCTAATGTCGCTTAAGGCAATTTTTGCCTCAAGTAAAATGAAAGACAAGTAAATGGACATTGACTGGGGTAACTTGAGGAGTCTACTTAGTATAGGTAGGGGTATGGGACTCTACCGAGACATTGCACAAGTTGACTTGAAGGGAAGTCCTAGAAGATTGTTCTTATGCAATATGATAACATGAAATGTATAGTGCTTATGATATATTATGTTACTCTTATGTGATGATATTTATGTTGATGAACATGTTATTGGTCTATATTGCTATATGCGGTGATGACTACCTATATTATAAGTTGTATGAAGCAAAGCTTTACTTATGGTCTCCTATCTTGTTTACTTGATTATGTGGGGTTATGGGGCTTCACATGATCATTGCCCTAGTAGATTTGGGATGAGATTATTTGTAAGTGCTTTGTAGGTTAAGTTCATATGCATTATTGAATATGAAATGATAATATGACGTTATGATGTTATGTGTTTAGTTACGTTCATGCTTCATGTTGTTGTGATCCTTATCTTGTATAAGCTTTAGTGTATGTATATTAAAGATTTTCAAATGACTTAGCATGCTTTCTAAAGAAATGGTCCTTTTCATGCATGTCCTTAAATTTTTATGTGTATATACCCATACTTAGTACATGTGGCCTACTAACCCCTTACATTATATTACTACAAATGTAGGGACCGGCCATTGAAGATTAAGAAGGTCGATTGAAGAAGCTTGGAACTCATTCTCCAAGTATTTGCAGGTCCTCATGTTCGGGGATGCTATCTTTTCATTATTCTAGCTTATGAAGACTTTTGTAGTTTTAGGAATACTATTTATTCTGTTTTATGTTCTTTGGATTTCTATTGTAGTAAGGCCTATATGGCATATTGACATATTATTGGCTAAGTTCAGCTATTATTCTTTAGATGGTTTTTAGGTGAGACAAGTTTAAGAATATCGTATGTATGTTATCATGTGGTTAAAAGAGAAGCCTCAGTAAACTTCTATGTGAGAGGTCTATGTATACCTCAATATAAGTTAAGTATGAAGTCTAAGTACACTTCACATAGTATGTAAAAGTTTTAATTTTTCCATATTTTAAACTGATAACATGTTATGACGAACGGTTAGGGCTTGTCTGAGTCCTGTGAGAGGACGCAGACGCCGGTTGTATCTGGGGGTGCTCTCCGGATGTGACAAACTTTGTATTAGAGCATGAGGTTGAATATCCTTAGGATAAATGTCTCACTAAACAACATTATATAGTTTTTTGTTCATGGCTATGAAGCGCGCCACAATTATGAATGAGATGATTAGGAAAATTCTCTTTTCTTGGTAATCCTATGTCGTGCCTCTAGAGTTTTGACACTATGGTCTTTTAGCATCTAATTCCTTTCTTGTGGTTATAAGCGATGAACACAAGAAGGACAACCGCGAGAAGAGTAGGAGAAGAGATTGCAAATGCGGGAGCTACTCCCCAAGGCAATTGAGTTCCTCCTCAAGTGCAAGCTGCTGCGAATGATCAAGTTCCGGTTAATCCTCCGGCCATGAAGGATGGTGAGGTGAGGGCAATCCTGTTTCAAATGGCCCAAGCCATCACACTCAAGCTCAAGCCATTACGACACAAGCTAACAAGGAGGTCGTTTCTCGAGAGAACCAATATGCTAGTACTATGGCTAGCCGTCTGAGGTTTTTCACGAGGATGAATCCTCTTATTTTCCTTGGATCAAAAGTTTATGAAGACCCCCAAGATTTCCTTGATGAGTTCTATAAGATCTTGTTTGCTATGGGGGTGAGTACTACTGAGAAGGCTGAGCTTGCTGCCTATCAACTCAAGGACGTGGCTCAGACACGGTACAATCAGTGGAAGGATAGTAGGGCTTTAGAAGGTGGTCCCGTGACTAGGGAGATCTTCAAAAAGGCCTTTCTTACAAATTTTTCCCAAGGGAGCAAAGAGAAGGTAAGGTATAGGGCTTCATCAACCTTTTTCAAGGAGGTATGAGTGTTAAGGAATACTCTTTAAAGTCCATTAAGTTGTCCAAATATGCTTCTCCTTTGGTTTCTAATACTAGGGATGAAATGAACCGTTATGTAACGGGCGTGTCCGAAGAGCTTGAAGAAGAATGTCGTGCAACTATGCTTCATGACATTATGGATCTTTCTAGGTTGATGGTTCATGCTCAACAAGTAGAGGAGAGCCGTCTAAGGAAGAAAAATAAAGAAGCTAAAGAGGTAAGATCTTTTGAAAGTGGTTCTTCCAAGAGTAGGCTTGACATTCAAGACAAGTCTAAGTTCAAGAAGAGGTTTCCGAACCAGGTTCCTTCAAATGTCTCCAAGACTCACAATGATAGAGTGTCTAATCCAAAACCTCAAAAGGGGAGAAATTTTGATCCACCAAGAGAAAGACCAGCTTGTGGTAAGTGTGGTACGAAACATGTGGGTGAATGCCTTGTTGGAACTAATAGTTGCTATGGTTGTGGAAAAGGTGGACATATGGTGAAAGATTGTTCTAATGTGAGGAGTAAAGGAAAGGTGAGTAGCCAAACTCAATCAAGCGGTCCTAGATCCAAAGCTCCAAAAAGGAACCGTTTTTATGCACTCAAGGCTAGGGTTGAATAATAGAGCTCTCCTGATGTTGTGACGGGTATGTAATGAGTATTTTCTATTAATGTTTATGCTTTGCTTGACCTAGGAGCTACCCTTTCTTTTGTTACACCTTTGGTAGCTATGAAGTTTGATGTACCTCCTGATGTTTTGATTGAACTCTTTTCGGTTTGTGCCCCAATGGGTGACTCTGTGGTTGCAAAGAGAGTCTATAGGAAATGTCCTGTAATGCTTCCCAATAGAGTTACTCTTGTTGATTTTGTATAACTTGACATGTTTGATTTTGATATCATCTTGGGGATGGATTGGATTCATGCTTGTTTTGCTTCCATAGATTGTATAACGAGAGTAGCGAAGTTTCAATTCCCAAGCAAACCCATTATAGAGTGGAAAGGGGGAAATACTAAGCCAAGGGGTCAAATCATTTCTTGCTTGAAGGCTTGTAAGATGATAGCCAAGGGTTGTCTATACCATGTAGTGAGGGTTAAAGATCTAGAATGTGAAACTCCTTCTATTGAGTCAGTCCCTGTAGTGAGGGAATTCCCAAAGGTTTTTCCTAATGACCTTCCAAGAGTTCCTCCCGAATGGGAAACTGACTTTGTCATTGACTTATTACCGGATACAAATCCCATTTCAATTCCTCCATATCGGATGGCTCCGAACGAATTGAAAGAGTTGAAGCTCCAACTCAAAGATTTACTAAACAAGGGTTTCATTTAACCTAGTATTTCTCCATGTGGTGCTTTTGTCTTGTTTGTGAAGAAGAATGATGAGTCTCTTAGAATGTGCATTGATTATCGCCTACTCAATAAGGTCACCATAAAGAACAAGTATCCTCTCCCTCGGATTGATGATCTATTTGATCAACTCCAAGGTGCTAGCTACTTTTCCAATATTGACTTAAGGTAAGGATATCACCAACTTAGGGTGAGACGTGAAGATGTTCCCAAAACAACTTTCCAAACTAGATATGGTCAGTATGAATTTCTAGTTATGTCTTGTGGGTTAACAAATGCCCCGACGACGTTTATGGACCTAATGAATAGAGTTTTACGACATTACCTCGACTCATTTGTTATTATGTTCATTGATGATATCTTGTTATACTCCAAGAATGAAAATGAGCATGAGAGTCATTTGAGGTTGGCCTTGCAAGTCCTCAAAGAACACCAACTTTAAACAAAATTTAGCAAGTGTGAATTTTGGTTAAGGTCAGTTGCTTTTCTTGGCCATGTTATCTCTGGTGAGGGTGTAGAGGTTGATCCGAAGAAGACGGATGCGCTCAAAAATTGGCCTAGACCTTTGAATCCCACCGACATAAGGAGTTTATTGGGTCTAGTTAGAATATTATAGAAGGTTTGTTGATGGTTTTTCATCCATCGCTTCTCCTTTGAAATCTTTTACCCAAAAGAAGGTGAAGTTTGAGTGGTCGGAAGCTTGTGAAAAAGGTTTTCAAGAGTTGAAAGATAAGCTTACCTCCGCGCCAATGTTGACCTTACCAGAGGGTAATGAAGGCTTTGTGGTATATTATGATGCTTCCCAAATGGGCTTGGGATGGGACCTCATGCAACATGGCAAGGTGATTGCTTATGCTTCTAGGCAACTCAAAGTTAATGAGAAGAATTATCCGACTCATGACCTTGAGTTAGCTGCTGTAGTTTTTGCCTTGAAAATATGGAGACATTAGTATGGTGTGCATGTTGATGTGTTTACTGACCATAAAAGTCTTCAATATATTTTCACACAAAAGGAGTTGAATCTCCGACATAGAATATGGTTAGAACTTTTGAAGGATTACAACATGAGTGTCCTTTACCATCCCGGCAAGGCCAATGTGGTTGCGGATTCTTTGAGTCGTATGATTATGGGTAGTGTGTCTCATGTGGAAGAAGAGAATAAAGAACTTGTGAAAGATGTTCATAGGTTGGCTCGTCTAGGTGTGCGATTAGAAGATTCTCCAAATGGTGGTTTTATGGTCCATCATAACTTTGACTCATCATTAGTGTTTGAGGAAATTCTAAGCAACATTTTGATCCTCTATTGATGGAGTTGAAGGAAACTGTACTTGGTAAGATCAATGAGTCATTCTCCCAAGGGGGGATGATGTTCTTAGGTACCAAGGGATATTATGTGTATCGGATGCTATATTTTTGAGAAATCGAATTTTAGAAGAAGCCCATGGTTCCCGTTATTCTATTCATCCGGGTGCCACCAAAATGTATCATGACCTTCAAGAGGTCTATTGGTGGGATGGTTTAAAAAAGGACATAGCGAAGTTTGTTGCCAAGTGTCCAAATTGCAAGCAAGTTAAAGCCGAGCATCTAAAACCGGGTGGTTTAGCCCATTTCATGGATGTTCTTACTTGGAAGTGGGAAGCCATCAATATGTACTTTGTTGTTGGGTTGCCTCTAACTCGGAGGCAAAACGATTCCATATGTATTATTGTGGATAGGTTGACCAAATCTGCCCATTTTATTCCTGTTAAGTCTACTTATACCCTCGAAGATTATGCAAGAATCTACATTAATGAGATTGTGAGTCTTCATGGGATTCCTTTGTCCATCATTTCAAATAGGGTGCCCAATTCACTTCTCGTTTTTGGAAAGCCTTTCAAAAGGTTTTAGGTACTCAAGTGAAACTTAGCACCGCTTTTCATCCTCAAACGGATAGGCAAGAGGAACGTACCATTCAGACACTTGAAGATATGTTAAGAGCTTGTGTCATTGATTTCAAGGATATTTGGTATGATCACCTACCATTGATTGAGTTCTCCTACAACAATAGTTACCATTTGAGCATTTCCATGGCACCTTTTAAAGCTCTTTATGGTAGAAGATGTAGGTATCCCGTTGGATTGTTTGAGGCTTGTGAGTCCTCACTCCTTGGTCCTGAGATTATCTAAGTCTATAGAGAAAGTTTGAGTCATAAGAGATAGATTGAAGACAACCTACAATCGGCAAAAGTCTTATGTCGACAATAGAAGAAGAGACCTTGAACTTGAAATAGGTGATCATGTCTATTTGAAGATTTCACCTATGAAGGGGGTGATGAGGTTTGGTAAGAAGGGGAAGTTAAGTCCCCTATATGTTGGTCCTTATGAGGTATTACAACGGGTTGGAAAAGATTCGTATGAGCTGAAACTACCTAGTGAACTAGCTTCGGTTCATCCGGTGTTTCATGTTTCTATGCTCAAGAAATGCATAGGTGACCCGGTGTCTATTCTGCCTATTGAAGGTTTAGGGGTGGATGAGAACCTCTCCTATGAAGAGGTTCCTGTTGAGTTCCAAGATCGCCAAGTAAAGAAGTTGAGGAACAAAGAGGTTGCCTCCGTAAAAGTTCTATGGAGGAACCATCTTGTTGAGGGTGCAACATGGGAGGCCGAAGCCGACATGAAGTCCCGCTACCCTCATCTATTAACTCCATGAGGTTAGACATTCCTCTTAATAGAGAAAATAATGACTAATATGAAATTGAATTGTTTTCTAAATAGGTGCATGTTTTGGTAAAGTTGTACCAACTTGAGTTTTAAGAGAATGCCTTTGTAACAACCCTAAAAATGAATAGGATCAAGACTTAGGTTTTTCAAGAATGCTTGCGATTAGACCAAGGTCCACACGTATTGATACGCGTAGAACCAGACCTCAGAACCCTTACTACGACCAAGCCAACTAACTTGGGGAGTTAATTGAGCTTGGAAAGGTTGGAACCAACCATGTGAGGCACGCGAAAACGAAGATTTAATCGAAAGAGTTTTTACCGGACTCAAAAGAAGAAATCTTAAGTTTTAAAGGTCCAAGGGTAAAATAGTCTTTTCCAAGCCAAGGGTAATATTGTAATTACCCTGAGGAACTAATTAATTAATAAATTAATTTATTTATTTAAAGCATTTCGGGTGGGGCAACCCGAATTGACCTATTTTCGCAAATGGGGTCACTCGGGTTCGAGCCCCACTAGAAGCAAGATTTAACTTGCTTTTATTTTAATTTGTTAACTTAATTTTTAATAAATAATTAATATTAGCTGATTTAGGAAAAAGAAATCAGATTTTTATTAATTTTAAATAATTATTTAAGTTGACTAAGTCCTACCAACTAGTCCTACTTCTACTAGACCACTATCTCCCATCCCCCACTCTCTCTTACACGTTAGTCTCTCTCTTTCACTCTCTTTTTCTTGGCTGCCAAACATGATAAAACAATCAGAAAAAGAAAAACCAAGTAAAGGCAAAAGTTCATCAAGAACTTGAAAGCTAGAAACACAAAAGAGAAAGCAATCCGGTAACGTTAAGCAAAACGTACTACACTAGTCGGGTAAGGTGTGACTTTGGGTGTGTGGACTGATTTGTGTAGAAGTTCTTAAGCAGCATTCTGGACATTTAAAAAGAAAACAAAGGTATGGGTCTTTTTACTCTTGGTCCCTTTCCCAAGAGACCCCTAGGACTCAGAATATTAGGCTCAAAACTAAGGTTGTTTTCCCCGTTGCATGTCCCTGTCATTAGCTCCCAACGAATTCGTAGGTTTGTATGAATGCAAGTAGACTTAGGATTGTGTGATGTTTGTGCTGGATATGAATGTGTTGGATGTACGTTAATTTATGAAAAGACAAACCATGTGTGTGTTCGGAATTATGAAAAATGTGTGGCATGACATGAATTTCGGCCTAGAGGCTTAAATTTGTTAATGTTATGGTTGTTGTTTCATGTACGTCAATTGAAGTAAATCGTGATGTTCACAAAAAGGAAATGAGGCTGAATTGAATAAAAATCTCATAGTCAATTGATTCTATAAATGATGCACTTGAAATTACGTTAAAACGGAATCCATGAATGTAATCTTGTGCTAAGTAATGCATTAGTGTTATGAGTTAGAAAGTACCTAACATTTTCAGCATTGTACAAGTTAATTTAGACTAAATAAAAAGGCATATGAATCTGGAAATTTACTACAAAATAAAAGAATGAGGCCACTAGGAATTGAACTCGTGACCTCATCCTTGGGCGAAATAGACCACGGAAAAGGGTGAGGGCTGGGGGGTTCGATCCTGGGTCTGATGCAAGGGAATGAGTAAGAGAAAAATTAATGAGGGGAGTGGGACTCGAACCCACCACCCCTCGATCAGAACTCATGAAGAATAGAAGGGAAAAATAAAAAAAAAGGTTTTGGGGCTAAGGGGATTCGAACCCCTTAGCTACTGCCCGCGAAGGTGAATAAAAAAATAGGTGAGGCCGTGGGGGTTCGATCCCACGACCTCACTGCCCACACTCTCAACTAAGAGAAAAGTATTAAATATATATATGGGGCTGTGGGGGTTCGAACCCACCACCTCACAGCCCTTAAACGAAAATTAATTAAAAGAAGGAGGCTGTGGGGGTTCGAACCCACAACCTCCCTACTTGGGCGAAATTAAGAGAAAAATAAAAGAGGCTGTGGGGGTTTGATCCCACAACCTCTTGGTTTAAGAAAAGTGAGAGAATGTCATGTTAGTAAAAAAAATAAATGAAAATGGGGTTGTGGGGGCTCGAACCCACAACCCATCGGCCAAATTTAAGAGGAGGGTTAAATAGAAAAGTAATCCTTCAATGTTAATATTGTGATTTAACTTAGAGTTAAAATGTTATGAATATTAGAATAAAATCAATTAAAAATATAAATGATATCCAATTGATTCAAGACTTGGGTTCCTTGCCCAAACTTCCGTTTGATACATAAGTCATACGTGAACAAACGTCCAAGAATAATGCCACCTATTTAGATCAAATTCAAGATCTTGGCATAAATACAAGATACATAAGTCTTGTACTACATAATCTTAGGAATGTAAGAATTACTTAACGAACTACGAATGAAGCCTCATGGCTTGTGTGTATAGACTCATAAGTCTAACATACGTTCAAAAGTAAGTGAACCTAAGATGTATGAAATGAAATGATGAACCCTAGAAGGAGTTAAGTATGAGTGTAAATACACTAAATGGCCAAGTGCATTGGCATATGACGAAATGAACATTCACGTAATAAGAGGTGAGTACTAAGAGAAACAAAGGTGCTAATGATGAAGAATGTGGTGACAACATGATATGAGGCTAATGTAAATGATGAGAGTAATCTCAAATGAGCCTAAGTAAATGTTACCAATATGTATTTACCTATGAGAGTGTAAGATAATGAAGAGACCAGTCTCTATGAACACTCTAATGAGAGTATTGAGCTTGACACACTTAATACGAATGATGAGATGAGAAATCATCCAATGAGCTATGATGTCCTCATACTAGAAGTCAGCTTCCATGACGTATGAGATGAATGAAATGGAACTTTATACTGAGCACCGATAGACTAGCTATGAGCGGTGATGCCTTCTTTCGGGAAGGGCGGAGGTTCACGTAACTCTCATGAGATGAGACTGTCCGGCTTGCCGGGTATGGGTCTCCTTGTATCTCCTAGTCTTCGAACCTTACTGCCAATATAGGGATCTGGCGGGGTTAAATTCCCATGTACGCTAGCATGTTATTGGATCACTTTGGCCGGTGATTCCACCTCTTTTCGGTGTGGGGGAGACACTGGATTTCATGATGCTTACATGATCTATGTCGGCTAAAGTTAAAGTTCCCAATGAATGAATGACGCCAGCCTCAAATGATGCACATAATGAAATGAATGAATACCAAAGGTGTTAGAATAGGATACTCAAAAGGTGAGTTAGATTCAAGTAATGACATTAGGTCATTCTTGGTCATTGCACAACGAACCTAATGAACGTCTTAAACTACATCCTAGGTATAACTGGTGGTTACACTGGACTATAAATGAAATGAAATGAAGTACGTATGAATAAATAAAGCAGACTCTGTGTTTGCTAATGAAGACTCCCTAGTTGAGGTCCTATATGTTGAGCCCTCATTTCTGGGATGTCTTAATGTCAAGTCCATGATTCCAAGGTCTCATGGCATACGAATGAATGATATGAACGAAGTTATGTGCTACATGTAAAATGTACTGTATGTTATATGATATGTGCTATGTGTAAATGTTATGTGCTGTGCAAATGTGAAAAGTATGATGATGTATGTTATTTCATGGCATACTTTCCTATCCAATTGGAAAGCTCACTGACTTTCCTAATCCAAATTTGGAAAGATCACTACTTTCCTAATCCAAATTTGGAAACTTTCCTAATCTCAATTTGGCAAGTCCACTGACTTGACTTCCAAAAATCATGTTGTTAGGAAAGAGCTATTCTTTCTCATGCATGTCCTTGGTGTGTGCTTGCATATACCCATACTTAGTACAAGTGTGTACTAACCCTATACAAACTCTACTATTTTAGGTGCAGGCACAGGTGGACGGTAGAGCTACAGGATCATCGCTGCAGTTATCCGGACGTCCAGCATTCATCCGGTTTTGGTAGGTCCTCATGCTTTCGAGGATGCTACTTTTATGTTCTAGCTTAGTTTAGGAGTTGAGCTAGTGGAGCATGTTCCACTAGCGTTTCTTTCTTATTTTATTCAGACTATGTATTGGTGCCATTTTGGCAATTATACAATTATGTTTATTGAACTATTCTTTCATTTGATTATCTCTTAATGTTAGATGGTTGATGTTGAACGAATTACGAATGTATTAGAAATGTTTAGTAAGTAATGTTTAGAAACAAAAAGTTTCAAATTTTCCGCTAAAATTAACCTATGTAAAGTAAGAATGACGTAAGTAGGCTTGTCTGCGACCTCTGAGAGGTCAACGACGCCGATCTCGTCTGGGGTCTAGATTCCAGTCGTGACAAAGTTGGTATCAGAGCACTAGGTTAAATTACGAAAATAATAAGTTCACATCAACCACATTGAGTAGTTTCTAAGTCATGGTAGTGAAGTGCACCACTATCCTGGATTAGAGACTGCATGATGCGTAGGAAAATTTCCCTTCTTCTGATCTTATCGTGCTTTTCTGAATGTCTGAATTCTTGGTGTTATGAGCGTGTCTAACATCAATCCTTTTTGTTTTTCCAGAGAATGAACACTAGGAGAGGATTTGGTCAGAGGAGAGGAGGAGCAGCTGCTAGGGGTAATCAGGATCTACCCCAGGCTCCAGCTGAAGGAGTGGCCATACCAGTTAACCCAGCTGGGTTGACTGATGCTGAGGTGCGGGCATCTTTGGCCCAAATGGCACAGGCCATTACCATGCAGGCCCAGGCTATGACTGCCCAGGTCAACAGACAGGATGTTCAGAGGGAGAACCCACCGGTCGTAGCATGGCTGACAGACTGAGGGATTTCACGAGGATGAATCCTCCCATTTTCACAGGGGTTAAGACATCGGAGGATCCTCAAGAGTTTGTAGATGAGGTGCATAAGATCCTGGTGGCTATGGGGGCCACTGACATTGAGAAGGCTGAGCTGGCTTCCTATCAGCTCAAGGATGTTGCACAGACTTGGTGCAAGATGTGGCAAGATAGCCGTGTCTTAGTTGGAGTACCAGTCACATGGGAGCTGTTCAAGACAGCATTTCTGGAGAGATTCTTTCCCAGGGAGATGAGGGAGGCCAAGGTTGAGGAATTCATCAACCTCAAACAAGGCTCCATGACAGTCAGGGAGTATTCCCTGAAGTTTGTTAAGCTGTCAAGGTATGTTGTTTTTCCCTAAGTATTTAATAGCAAGAATAAGAATAATACTGAACCTTGTTGAAATCTCCCAGGTATGCTACTTCCCTGGTTTCTAACAGCAGGGATGAGATGAGCAGGTTCCTCACAGGAATCAATGGAGACCTGGAGGAGGAGTGTCGATCTGCTATGCTCCATGATAATATGGATCTTTCCAGGTTGATGGTGCATGTCCAGCAGGTAGAGGACAGCCGCAGAAAAGAGGTGTTCGTGATGCTAGGAGGCCCAGGCCTCAAGATCAGGCAGGACCCAGTCATGGAGGCCACAGGAATAACTTTGGCGTCCGTGAGCAGCCAAGGTTCAAAAAGGGGCAACAGAGTTCTGGGAATTCTAATCCTCAGAGGAGTGCTACACCTAAAGGAGGCAGACCTGAGCCCAAGAAGGGAAATGGAGGTGAGATGCAGCGTACTAAGAAGAATTGTGCTAAGTGTGGCCGAGCTCACAGTGGAGAGTGCAGACAGGGCACTAATGCCTGCTTCGGTTGTGGTAAGAGTGGACACATGGTCAGAGACTGCCCACAGAACAGAGGTCAGGCTGGAGGTAATACTCAGCCTAGGCCTAATCCACAGGGTGCAGCAGCAGCCGAGCCTCCTAAGAGGAACAGGTTCTATGCCCTGAAGGCAGAGAGGAGCAGGAGAAGTCCGCTGATGTGGTCACAGGTATGCTGCAAGTGTTCTCAACTTCTGTTTATGCTTTACTTGATCCAGGGTCTACACTTTCCTTTGTAACTCCTCTGCTTGCTCTTACTTTTGAGGTATTGCCTGAAGTTCTACATGATCCTATAGTGGTTAGTACACCTTTAGGAGAGAATGTAAGAACTGATAGAGTATACAAAGATTGCCCAATAGTTGTGAGTGGTAAAACTATGTGTGCAAACCTGGTTGAGTTACCCATGCATGATTTTGATGTTATTCTTGGCATGGATTGGCTTCACAGTTGTTATGCTTGCTTGGACTGTCGTAGTAGAGTGGTGAGATTTCGCTTTCCTAATGAAGAAGAGTTAGTCTGGGAGGGGTACAATTCGAGTCGTCCTAACCCCTTGATTTCTAACCTTAAGGCCAATAAAATGATGTCCAAGGGGTTATTGTGTCATCTTGTGAGTGTTAATGATTTAGATCATGACATTCCTTCCATAGACTCAGTACCTGTAGTGAATGAGTTCTTAGATGTGTTTCCTGATGATTTACCTGGAGTCCCTCCCCTTCGAGAGATTGACTTTGGTATCGATTTAGAACCCGATACTAAACCAATCTCAATTCCTCCTTACAGAATGGCTCCAGCTGAACTCAAAGAGTTGAAGCTGCAGTTAAAAGATCTCACTGACAAGGGTTTCATTCAACCGAGCATATCCCCTTGGGGCGCTCCAGTGTTGTTTGTAAAGAAGAAGATGGAACCCTTAGAATGTGTATCGATTATCGGCAGCTCAACAAAGTCACTATAAAGAATAAGTATCCACTCCCCAGAATAGATGATCTGTTTGATCAACTCCAAGGGTCTAGTTTCTTCTCTAAGATTGATCTTCGTTCAGGGTATCATCAGCTTAGGGTTAGGGATGGAGATATCCCAAAGACAGCCTTTCGTACCCGCTATGGTCACTATGAGTTTTTAGTCATGTCATTTGGTCTCACGAATGCACCTGCTGCATTTATGGACCTCATGAACAGGGTCTTCCGTGAATACCTTGACTCTTTCGTCATAGTATTCATTGATGACATTCTCATCTACTCTAAGACCAAGGAAGAGCATGAACAACATTTGAGACTAACCTTGCAGGTACTTAGACACATCAGTTGTATGCCAAATTCAGCAAATGTGAATTCTGGCTGAGATCAGTGACCTTCCTGGGTCATGTTGTGTCCGATCAGGGCGTGGAGGTGGATCCCAGGAAGACTGAGGCTGTGAAGAACTGGCCAAAACCTCTTACTCCTACTGACATCCGTAGCTTTTTGGGATTGGCTGGTTACTATCGCAGGTTTGTGGAGGGCTTTTCTTCCATTGCTGCCCCATTGACAGCTTTGACTAAGAAGAAAGCCAAGTTCGAATGGACGGAGACTTGTGAGAAGAGTTTCCAGGAGCTCAAGGACAGACTCACTTCAGCCCCGGTGCTTACTTTGCCTAAGTGTGGTGAGAACTACACTGTTTATTGTGATGCATCTAGGGTTGGTTTGGGTTGTGTTCTTATGCAGGTTGGTAAGGTGATAGCCTATGCATCTAGACAACTCAAGGTTCATGAGAAGAATTATCCCACTCATGACCTGGAGTTGGCAGCTGTGGTATTTGCACTGAAGCTGTGGAGGCATTATCTGTATGGAGTGCATGTAGATGTGTTCACAGACCATAAAAGTCTCCAGTACGTGTTCACACAGAGGGAGTTGAATCTACGTCAGCGGAGATGGTTGGAGCTGTTGAAGGATTATGACATGAATGTGCACTATCATCCAGGTAAGGCTAATGTTGTAGCTGATGCTTTGAGCAGGATGAGCATGGGAAGTACAGCTCACGTTGAGGATGAGAAGAGGAGCTGGTAAAAGATGTACACAGACTGGCCAGACTGGGTGTGCGTTTGGTTGACTCCACTAGTGGGGATGTTTCAGTTCATCCTAGTTCTGAATCATCCTTGGTAGTTGAAGTCAAGCAGGGTCAGCATCTAGATCCCGTGTTGATGGAGCTGAAGGACTCAGTGCTGATGAAGATGAATGAGTCTTTCGCTTTGGGAGGTGATGGCATACTTAGATATCAGGACAGGCTGTGTGTGCCAGATGTGGATGATTTGCGGACCAGGATTGTTGCAGAGGCCCATGGTTCCAGATATTCTATACATCCAGGTTCCACCAAGATGTATCATGATCTCAAGCAGATTTATTGGTGGGATGGCATGAAGAAGGACATTGCAGAATATGTGGCCAAGTGTCCTAATTGTCAGCAGGTTAAGGCAGAGCATCTTAAGCCTGGTGGTCTGACGCAGATTATTGAGGTTCCGACTTGGAAATGGGAGGCCATTAATATGGACTTCGTGGTTGGGCTTCCGAGGACTAGGAGGCAGCATGACTCTATATGGGTTATTGTGGACAGATTGACTAAGTCTGCCCACTTTATCCCTGTAAAGTCTACTTACAGAGCCGAGGATTATGCGAGGCTCTACATTGATGAGATTGTGAGATGGCATGGGATTCCCTTGTCTATTATTTCAGACAGAGGAGCTCAGTTTACTTCTCATTTCTGGAGATCTTTCCAGAAGAGCTTGGGCACGCAGGTGAAGCTTAGCACTGCCTTTCACCCTCAGACAGATGGGCAGGCAGAGCGCACCATACAGACATTGGAGGATATGTTGAGGGCGTGTGTGATTGACTTCAGAGGTAACTGGGATGACCATCTGCCTTTGATAGAGTTCTCGTATAATAATAGTTATCACTCCAGCATTGGGATGGCACCGTTTGAGGCACTGTATGGTAGGAGGTGTAGATCTCCAGTTGGGTGGTTTGAGGTTTGAGAGTCATCCATTTTGGGGCCGGAGATCATTCATGAGGCCTTAGAGAAGGTCAGAATGATTAGGGACAGGTTGACTACTGCGTACAGTCGGCAGAAGTCATATGCTGATAACAGAAAGCGGCCCTTAGAGTTTGATGTTGGTGACCAGGTTTACTTAAAAATATCACCTATGAAAGGGGTGATGAGATTTGGTAGGAAAGGGAAGCTGAGTCCGAGATATGTTGGGCCATATGAGATCCTACAGCGTGTGGGTGAGGTGGCCTATGAGTTGGCATTGCCCGCAGAGTTAGCTTCTGTCCATCCAGTCTTTCATGTATCTATGTTGAAGAAGTGCCTAGGTGATCCAGCATCAATCTTACCTGTTGAAGGTTTGGGGGTTGATGAATACTTGTCTTATGAGGAGGTACCGGTTGAGATCTTAGACAGACAGGTCAAGCGGCTGAGGAACAAGGAGATTGCCACAGTGAAAGTATTGTGGAGAAATCATCTTGTTGAGGGTGCTACGTGGGAAGCTGAGGCCGACATGAGGGCCCGCTACCCTCACCTGTTCAGCTCTTGAGGTTAGACTTTATACTCTTAAACCTATGCTTCCTTACCTCCCCGTATTTGTTGCTATTGATTGACTGTGTATAGTGCTTTTATTATGATCTGACTGCATTACAACATGAAGTAGTAGTGTCATTCGGGGACGAATGTTCCTAAGGGGGGATAATGTAACAACCCTAAAAATGAATAGGATCAAGACTTATGTTTTTCAAGAATGCTTGTGATTAGACCAAGGTCCACACGTATTGATACGCGTAGAACCAGACCTCAGAACCCTTACTACGACCAAGCCAACTAACTTGGGGAGTTAATTGAGCTTGGAAAGGTTGGAACCAACCATGTGAGGCACGCGAAAACGAAGATTTAATCGAAAGAGTTTTTACCGGACTCAAAAGAAGAAATCTTAAGTTTTGAGGGTCCAAGGGTAAAATGGTCTTTTCCAAGCCAAGGGTAATATTGTAATTACCCTGAGGAAAAATTAATTAATATATTAATTTATTTATTTAAGGCAATTCGGTTCGAGCCCCACTAGAAGCAAGATTTAACTTGCTTTTATTTTAATTTGTTAACTTAATTTTTAATAAATAATTAATATTAGCTGATTTAGGAAAAAGAAATCAGATTTTTATTAATTTTAATTAATTATTTAAGTTGACTAAGTCCTACCAACTAGTCCTACTTCTACTAGACCACTATCTCCCATCCCCACTCTCTTTCACGTTAATCTCTCTCTCTTTCACTCTCTTTTCTGGCTGCAAACGTGATAAAACAATCAGAAAAGAAGAACCAAGTAAATGCAAAAGTTCATCAAGAACTTGAAAGCTAGAAACACAAAAGAGAAAGCAATTCGGTAACGTTAACCAAAATGTACTACACTAGTCGGGTAAGGTGTGACTTTGGGTGTGTGGACTGATTTGTGGAGAAGTTCTTGGGCAACATTCTGGACATTTAACAAGAAAACAAAGGTATGGGTCTTCTACTCTTGGTCCCTTTCCCAAGAGACCCCTAGGACTCAGTATATTCGGCTCAAAAACTAAGGTTGCTTTCCCCGTTGCATGTCCCTGTCATTAGCTCCCAACGAATTCGTAGGTTGGTATGAATGCTGGTAGACTTAGGATTATGTTAGGTTTTTGCGGGATATGAATGTGTTGAATGTACGTTAATTTATGAAAAGACAAACCATGTGTGTGTTCGAAATTATGAAAAATGTGTGGCATGACATGAGTTTCGGCGTAGAGGCTTAAAAGTGTTAATGTTGTGTTTGTAGTTTTATGTACATCAATTGAAGTAAATCGTGATGTTCACAAAAAGGAAATGAGGCTGAATTGAATAAAAATCTCATAGTCAATTGATTCTATGAATGATGCACTTGAAATTACGTTAAAATGGAATCCATGAATGTAATCTTGTGCTAAGTAATGCATTAGTGTTATGAGTTAGAAAGTACCTAACATTTTCAGCATTGTACAAGTTAATTTTAGACTAAATAAAAAGGCATATGAATCTAGAAATTTACTACAAAATAAAAGAATGAGGCCACTAGGAATTGAACCCGTGACCTCATCCTTGGGCGAAATAGACCACGAAAAAGGGTGAGGGCGGGGGGGTTCGATCCTGGGTCTTATGCAAGGAAATGAGTAAGAAAAAAATTAATGAGGGGAGTGGGATTTGAACCCACCACCCCTCGGTCAGAACTCATGAAGAATAGAAGGGAAAATTAAAAAAAAAGTGTTGGGGCTAAGGGATTCGAACCCTTAGCTACTGCCCGCGAAAGTGAATAAAAAAAAATAGGTGAGGCCGTGGGGGTTTGATCCCACGACCTCGCTGCCCACGCTCTCAACTGAGAGAAAAGTATTAAATATATATATGGGGTTGTGGGGGTTCGAACCCACCACCTCACAGCCCTTAAACGAAAATTAATTAAAAGAAGGAGGCTGTGGGGGTTCGAACCCACAACCTCCCTACTTGGGCGAAATTAAGAGAAAAATAAAAGAGGTTGTGGGGGTTTGATCCCACAACCTCTTGGTTTAAGAAAAGTGAGAAAATGTCATGTTAAATAAAAAACAAAATGAAAATGGGGTTGTGGGGGCTCGAACCCACAACCCATCGGCCAAATTTAAGAAGAGGGTTAAATAGAAAAGTAATCCTTCAATGTTAATATTGTGATTTAACTTAGAGTTAAAATATTATGAATATTAGAATAAAATCAATTAAAAATATAAATGATATCCAATTGATTCAAGACTTGGGTTCCTTGCCCAAACTTCCGTTTGATACATAAGTCATACGTGAACAAATCATCCAAGAATAATGCCATCTACTTAGATCGAAATCAAGATCTTGGCATATATACAAGATACATAAGTCTTGTACTATAAAATCTTAGGAATGTATGAGTCACATAATGAACTACGAAGGAAGCCTCATGGCTTGTATGTATAGATACATAAGTCTAACATACGTTCAAAAGTAAGTGAACCTAAGATGTATGAAATTAAATGACGAACCCTAGAAGGGTTAAGTATGAGTGTAAATACACTAAATGGCCAAGTGCATTGGCATATGACGAAATGAACATTCACGTAATAAGAGGTGAGTAACTAAGAGAAGCAAAGGTGCTAATGATGATGAATGTGGTGACAACATGATATGAGGCTAATGTAAATGATGAGAGTAATCTCAAATAAGCCTAAGTAAATGTTACCAATATGTATTCACCTATGAGAGTGTAAGATAATGAAGAGACCAGTCTCTATGAACACTCTAATGAGAGTATTGAGCTTGACACACTTAATACGAATGATGAGATGAGAAATCATCCATTGAGCTATGATGTCCTCATACTAGAAGTCAGCTTCCATGACGTATGAGATGAATGAAATGGAACTTTATACTGAGCACCGATAGACTAGTTATGAGCGGTGATGCCTTCTTTCGAGAAGGGCGGAGGTTCACGTAACTCTCATGAGATGATACTGTCTGGCTTTCCGGGTATGGGTCTCCTTATATCTCCTAGTCTTCGAACCTATACTGCCAATATAGGGATCTGGCGCGGTTAAATTCCCATGTACGCTAGCATGTTATTGGATCACTTTGGCCGGTGATTCCACCTCTTTTCGGTGTGGGGCAGACACTGGATTTCATGATGCTCACATGATCTATGTCGGTTAAAGTTAAAGTTCCCAATGAATGAATGAGGCCAGCCTCAAATATTGCACATAATGAAATGAATGAATACCAAAGGTGTTAGGATAGGATAATCAAAAGGTGAGTTAGATTCAAGTAATGACATTAAGTCATTCTTGGTCATTGCACAACGAACCTAATGAAAGTCTTAAACTATATCCTAGGTATAACTGGTGGTTACACTGGACTATGAACGAAATGAAATGAAGTACGTATGAATGAATGAAGCCGACTCTGTGTTTGCTAATGAAGACTCCCTAGTTGAGGTCCCATATGTTGAGACCTCATTTCTGGGATGTCTTAATGTCAAGTCCATGATTCCAAGGTCTCATGGCATATGAATGAATGATATGAACGAAGTTATGTGCTACATGTAAAATGTATTGTATGTTATATGATATGTGCTATGTGTAAATGTTATGTGCTGTGAGTATATGTGATAAGTATGATGATGCATGTTACTTTCATGGCATGACTTTCCTAATCCATATTTGGAAAGCTCACTCACTTTCCTAATCCAAATTTGGAAAGTTCACTGACTTTCCTAATCCAAATTTGGAAAGTTCACTAACTTTCCTAATCTCAATTTGGCAAGTCCACTGACTTGACTTCCAAAAATCATGTTGTTAGGAAAGAGCTATTCTTTCTCATGCATGTCCTTGGTGTGTGCTTGCATATACCCATACTTAGTAAAAGTGTGTACTAACCCTATACAAACTCTACTATTTTAGGTGCAGGCAGAGGTGGACGGTAGAGCTACAGGATCATCGCTGCAGTTATCCGGACGTCCAGCATTTATCCGGCTTTGGTAGGTCCTCATACTTTCGAGGATGCTACTATTTTATGTTCTAGCTTAGTTTAGGAGTTGAGCTAGTGGAGTATGTTCCACTAGAGTTTCTTTCTTATTTTATTGAGACTATGTATTGGGCCATTTTGGCAATTATACAATTATGTTTAATGAACTATTCCTTTCATTTGATTATCTCTTAATGTTTAGATGGTTGATGTTGAACAAATTATGAATGTATTAGAAATGTTTAGTAATCAATGATTAGAAACAAAAAAGTTTCAAATTTTCCGCTAAAAATTAACCTATGTAAAGTAAGAATGACGTAAGTAGGCTTGTCTGCGACCTCTGAGAGGTCAACGACGCCGGTCTCGTCTGGTGTCTAGATTCCAGTTGTGACAACTTATGAGTCCACACATGCAAGCCATGAGGCTTCATTCATAGTGTATCTAAGTGATTCATATTTACCCAAGATTATGTTGTACAAGACTTATGCATCTTGTATGTATGCCAAGATATTGATTTCAATCTTTGGAGGCAGCATTCATTAAATATTTGCTTACTTATGAATTATGTGTCAATACGGAATTGGGCAAGGGAACCCGATTTCGAATCCCTTGGGCAACACTTAATTTTACTTTAAACTTGGTGATTGCATTTTTCAGATTTTAGGGACCCTAGTTCGATCCCTATCAGCCCCATAATATTTCCTTTCTTTTTCTCCTAACCCTCTCATCTATTCAAGAGGTTGGGGGTTCAATCCCCACTCTCCACATTTATTTTTCTACTTTATTTTTCTCCTAACTCTCTCATCCATTCAAGAGGTTGGGGGTTCAATCCCCACTCTCCACAAATATTTTTCTCCTTTATTTTTCTCCTTTATTTTTCTCCTAACTCTCTCATCCATTCAAGAGGTTGGGGGTTCAATCCCCACTCTCCACCTTTATTTTTCTCCTAACTCTCTCATCCATTCAATAGGTTGGGGGTTAAATCCCCACTCTCCACATTTATTTTTCTCCTTTATTTTTCTCCTAACTCTCTCATCCATTCAAGAGGTTGTGGGTTCAATCCACACTCACCACATCTATTTTTCCTCCATTATTTTTCTCCTAACTCTCTCATCTATTCAAGAGGTTGTGGGTTCAATCCCCACTCACCACATCTATTTTTTCTCCTTTATTTTTCTCCTAACTCTCTCATCTGCCAAGAGGTTGTGGGTTCGAATCCCCATAGCCTCACCTTATTTTAATTTATATTTTCTCCTTAGCTTCTCATTCTGCCAAGAGGTTGTGGGTTCGAATCCTACATACCTCATTTTTATTATTTCTTTATTTCATTATTATCCTCTCTCCTTCATCCGTCCAAGAGGTTGTGGGTTCGAACGCCACACGCCTCACTTCATTTTCTTTCATTTTTCCCCTAACTTTAATTGAGCTTTACCCCATTTCGAATCCCCCTTAGCACATTTTATTATTATTTTTTTTATGACATGTATATGGTGAGGTCTTGGGTTCAATCCCCACTGACCTCAAGCATTTAAAAATATATTTTAGAACGTGATTTTTTAGAGTAAGATGCCCAAAAACAAATTTCCAGAATGGTGGAAATTTGTTCACCCTCTTTGCATTCCATTTTCTCAACTTTTAGATGTTAGATTTAGGATAAATTTTCGTGTTACATCTAGTACATCTTTAGGTGAGTTTTCATGTTTACTTTCGAGAACTTATATTACCTTTTTGCAGTCCATTTTCTTACCCTCTTTCACGTTAAACATCAAGACATTTCGAGTAGTTTTTAGGGAGATCTATAGGTGCATTTTCAAGGTTACTTTCAATCAAGAATTATCATTCAATTCAGCAACTTTGAACTCATATGAACATCACGTTTTTAACATAATCATATACGTAAAATACAACATTTTAGCATGTAAAATCCAGGCTTCAAACCATGGATAACTCATGGCACACACATGCACAATCAAGTTAACATAATTCACTTTTTTTCGGAACACATCTTTCTTTTCTCACATAATTTCCGAATACACATTCAAACATGTAATCACAACCAGCCCTAAAATCATCTACCAGAAGTCGTACCAACGCATACTTTAAATCTTTCAAAGGATCTAATGATAGGGGCATGAAACGGGGACAACCTTAGTTTTTTTTACTGGAATTAAGCTGAACTTAGGGTTCTCTTGGGAAAGGGACCAAGAGAGAAGAAAACCCATACCTTAATGTCATTCAACACTTCTTTCAATGCTGCCAATTCCCACAACACCACTGCCTCACCACCAAAATCCCAAACACAATCAGTCGAGAAGAATGTTGTTGATTTTCATTTTTAGCTTAGCTTTTCGTTTGAGTTTTTGTGTGTATGTTCTTCAAGAGTGAAGAACCATTATTTTCAGTTCTTTTACTAATAAAAAACGTAAGAATGAGAGTGAGAGACGTGAGAATGAGACGATTAGGATTAGGAGAGTTAGGTGGAGACTTAGTCAAACTAGGACTCCTCATTAATTTTTTTTTTTAATTTCATTATTAAAAACTCTGATTTTACTTTACTTAAATAAAAAAATTAGATATTAATTAATTTAACTAATTCACTAAATACTGATTAAATCAATTTAATCATTGCTTTCACCAAGGCTCGAACCCGGGTGGAGCTAGATTTCGCTTAAAGGGTCAAATTCGTCCACCTCTACCGAAATTGCCCCTTAACAATATTAACTAATTAATTAATTAATTAATTGGTGTAATTACGATACTACCCTTAGCTTGTAAAAGACCATTTTACCCTTAGACCCTCCAAACTTAAGATTACCCCTTTTTAAGTTTGGTTAAGACTCATCCTAGTAAATCTTCATATTCGGTTGCCCTACATTGTTGGTTCTCACCTTGCCTAGCACCACTAACTCACCAAGTTGGTCGGCTTGGCTAGCGCATAGGTTCTGAGTTCTGGTTCTACGCGCAACAAGTCGTTCAAACCCGGTCTAATCCATGCATTCTAGGTACGTTTAAGCATTACTTCGCATAGTTATTTTCGGGTTGTTACATTAAGCATTGTCATCCTGACTCCTATCATTAGAATTCACAGTAGCAGTTCCCATGTCATGATTATGCACATGGCCAACACTAATACTATTATTCAACTTATTAACAGTAGTAGCGTTGTTAGGGAGCTTACATGTCTATTGTATCTCTTTGCTTTGATCCTTCCACCTCATATGTTTATCCTGTATATGATTTCTAACTACTTCCTTCATTTCCATAATTTGCCACCTGCTTGTGTTATTCCACCCTTGTAATGATTTTTACCCATCATGTTACCCCCTTCTGAAACTTGAAATGGACTTTCTAAGTCTATTACATTCATTGGTGACCCTCCATCAGTCATGGTTAGAGAGTTCCCTTTCCCTCCTGTAGTCCTCTTTTCATTTGCATTTCGTTCTTCCTTTTCAGGTGGCTTATGTTGTTGATGTAACTGTTGTACTCCCTGAGTAGACTGGGTATTCGTATTAAACTTCAGCGCTTTGAAACTTCCATTATCATCTCTTCTTTGCCTTTCATAAGGTTCACCAGAGATTCTATTCTCTGAGTTATGACCCTCGATGCCACTAGATATATCGGTAAGATGAACATCATTCCCTTGTGAGAAAACCCCAGTAGATATTTTGAGCATATATGTCCGAGAAAAGGTCCGATTTTGGGGTTGACTATCACGACCTCCGTCTGCACTAACCCCTAAATTTGCCTCTTACAATTCATCAATTGGTTGGGTAGAATTCCTTGTTTGACTAGTATGTTGTATCTCTTATTGATTAGATTCATCCCCAGTTTGTTGAAGTTCTTGATTTAACCTAATAAACTCCGGGGAAATATTCTCGAGTGCCTCTTCCGTTTCACCTCGCGACTTTGCACAGTTTAACATTTCTTTGAACTGCGAATTTGCTGAGTTATGCAGCAAAACTAAGGGGGGGTTCATGTATTGATGAGTTCTTATTCACATAGCACCCCTGTTGAGGTTGTTCCGACGGTTTGGACAGAACTGCCGGTGGCTCATGCGCCTGGTCAGCCAGGCTGAACTAGCCGTTAGAGCTGGAACAGTCGTTTTGCTTTTAGGGAGCGTTTGGATAAGAGAGAGAAATTAGAGAGAGAACTCATTTGGCTTTTGTTAGTATTTTGTGCTTGGGGTTTTTCATTAATTGTTTAGAGTTAGGGTTAGGGTTAGGGTTAAGGTTAGGGTTATGGTTAGGGTAAGGGTTTAGTTTTTTTTTAGGTTTTAGGTTTTGTGGTTTAGGATTTGAGGTTTATAATCTATGGTTTAGTGTTTATTATCTGGGTTTTTGTCTTTAGGACATAGGGTTTTTTTGGATTTAAGGTTTAGGGTTATAATTAAGGTTAGGGTGTAGGTTTTTTTAAGTTTCATGGTTTAGAGTTTAGCAGTTGAGATTTAAAATCTATGGTTTAGTATTTAACAATTGGGGTTTGGTGGGCCTAGGGTTTCGGGTTTATGCTTTAGGTTAAAGGTTAGGGTTAGGGTTAGGGTTTTGGGTATTTTTAGATTTTTGGATTTAGGATTTAGGATTTGAGGTTTAATATCAATTTTTTAGTGTTTAATGTTTGGGTTTTGGTATTTTTGGCTTGGGGTTTAGGGTTTATGGTAGGTTTAGGGTTAATGTTAGAGTTAGGGTTAGGGTTTTAGGGTTTAGGGTTAAGGATTTGAGTTGTAATATCTATGGTTTAGTGTTTAATGTTAGTGTTTGGGGTTAAGGATTTGAGTTGTAATATCTATTGTGTAGTGTTTCATGTTAAGGTTTTGGTATATTTGTATTTGGGTTTAGAGTGTAGGGTTTAGGGTTAGGGTTAAGCATCGTATAAGGTTGGACCCCTGGAAAAAAAAGAAATCTTAAATCAAAAAGAAAGAAGAGAAATTAGGCCATCTATCCAGAGAGAGGTCGCCTTCTCTCAGGCCAACAGTCTTAAACTTGTAGTCGACTGCTCTATGACATGCTTTCCTCTTTCCTTGGCTCTGCTCGCTCGTCTACGCTCCGCCCAAACAAGTAATAATTAACAAATGATATTTCCTTTCCTTACTGTCAAGTGGCTTTATGCTCCTACATTAAGATTGAAAATAAAAACTTGTCATAATAAAAAGGCAATCAATCAGAAAAAAATAATATGGAAATAGTGAATCAAGATCTAGATGGATCCCTCTCTTTGTCTCTATCCACGGAGATACCTATCTATATGGAGATATATGTATCAATGAATCGGCCTAGACTATCCTCTATCCGGATATATATGTCCCTATGAGCGACTACGCCTATCTTTATATGTTTTGGCCACGTCCCTTTCCGCTGCGAAGAGGGTTCTTGTTAGGGATAGGGTTTAGGGATTTTTTAGATTTAAGGTTTTGTGGTTTAGGATTTTTTGTTTAAAATCTATGATTTAGTGTTTCATGTTTGGTTTTTTGTATTTTGGGCTTGGGGTTTCGAGTTAATGATTTAGGGTTAGGTTTAGGGTTAAGGTTAGGTTTAGGGTAGGGTATAGGTTTTTTTAGGTTTTAGGGTTTTTTGGTTTATGATTTGAGCTTTAAAATCGATGGTTTAGTGTTTAATGTTTGGGTTTTTGTATTTTGGACTTAGGGTTTACGGTTAGGGTTATGGTTAGGGTGTAATTTTTTTTTGGTTTTATGGTTCAGGGTTTAGCATTTGAGGTTTAAAATCTATGGTTCAGTATTTATTGTTTGGGTTAGGGTTAGGGTAAAGGTTAGGGTTAGGGTTAGGGTTAGGTTTTTTTTTTTTTTTTAGATTTTAGGGTTTAGGTTTAGGATTTGAGGTTTAATATCAATGGTTTAGTGTTTAATGTTTGGTTTTTGGTATTTAAGCTTGGGGTTTAGGGTTTATGGTAGAGTTAGGGTTTAAGTTGTTTTTTAGGTTTTAGGGTTTGCGGTTAAGGATTTGAGGTATGGTTTAGTGTTGAATGTTAGGGTTTTGGTATTTTTTGTTCGAGTTTTGGGTTTAAGGCTTAGGGTTAGATTTAGGAGGGTTAGGGTTAGGGTTAGTGTTTGAATTTAGTTTTTTTTTTTAAGGTTTTATGTTTTGGGGTTAAGGATTTTTTGGTTAAAATCTATGATTTAGTGTTTGATGTTTGGGTTTTGGTATTTTGGGCTAAGGGTTTCAGACTTATGGTTTAGGATTAGGGTTAGGTTTACGGTTAGAGTTAGGGTTAGGGTTAGGGTTTTGGTTTTTCTAGGTTTAGGGTTTAGGATTTAGGATTTGAGGTTTAATATCATGGTTGTGTGTTTAATGTTTGGATTTTGGTATTTTGGGCTTTGGATTAAGGAAATATGGTAGGGTTAGGGTTAGGGTTAATGTTAGGGTTAGCGTTAGGTTTAGGTTATTTTTTACATTTTAGGGTTTGTTGTTAAGGATTTCAGTTATAATATCTACGGTTTAGTGTTCAATGTTAGGGTTTTGGTATTTTGGTCTTTGGGTTTAGGGTTTAGGGTTTGGGTTTAGGGTTAAGGATAAGGTTAGGTTTAGGGTTTAGTTTTTTTTTTCAGTTTTAGGTTTTGGGGTTAGGATTTTCGATTTAAAATCTATGGTTTAGTGTTTAATGTTTGGGTTTTGGTATTTTGGGCTTGGGGGTTTTAGGTTAATGGTTTAGGGTTAGGGTTAGGGTTGGGGTTAGGGTTAGGGTTTGAATTAGGGTTAGGGTTAGGGTTTAGGGTTTAGTTTTTTTTTTAGGTTTTAGGGTTTGGGGTTAAGCATTTAAGTTGTAATATCTATGGTGTATTGTTTAACGTTAGGCTTGGTATTTTTGGCTTTGGGTTTAGGGTATAGGGTTTACGATTAGGGATATGGATAGGGTTAGGGTTAGGGTTCATGTTAGGGATAGGGTTAGGGTTAGGGTATAGGTGTTTTTTAGGTTTTAGGTTTTGGGGTTTAGGATTTTTGGTTTAAAATCTATGGTTTAGTGTTTAATGTTTGGGTTTTGGTATTTTGGGCTTAGGGTTTGGGATTTATTGTTAAGAATTAGGGTTAGGGTAAAGGTTAGGGTTAGGATATTGGGTTCTTTTAGATTGTTGGGTTTAGGGTGTAGAATTTGAGGTTAAATATCAATGGTTTAGTGTTTAGTGTTTAGGTTTTGGTATTTTGGGCTTGGGGTTTAGGGTTTAGGGTAGGGGTAGGGTTAGTGTTAAGGGTTAAAGTTTGGGTTAGGGTTTAGTATAGGCTTAGGGTTATGGCTTAGATTTTTTAGTTTTTTGGGTTTGTGATTTAGCATTTGAGATTTAAAATCTATGGTTTAGTATTTAAGTTTGGATTTTGGTATTTTGGGCTTAGGGTTTTGGATTTATGGTTTAGGGTTTGAGTTAGGGTTAAGGTTAGGGTTAGAGTCAGGGTTAGGGTTTTGGTTTATTTAGGTTTTTGGGTTTAGAATTTAGGATTTGTGGTTTAATATCAATGGTTTAGTATTTAATGTTTGGGTTTTGGTATTTTGAGCTTGGGGTTTAGGGTTTATGGTAAGGTTAGAGTTAGGGTTTCGGTTGTTGCTTATGTTTTAGGATTTGAGGTTAAGGATTTGAGTTGTAATATCTAGATTTAGTGTTTAATGTTAGGGTTTTTGTGTTTCAGGCTTTGTGTTTAGGTTTTAGGGTTTAGGGTTAGGGTTAAGGATAGGGTTAGGGTTATTGTTTGTGTAAAGGATAGGGTTAGGGTTATGGTTTAGTGTTGTTTTAATGTTTTAGGTTTTAGGGTCTAGTATTTTTGGTTAAAAATATATGGTTTAGTGTTTAATGTTTGAGTTTTGGTATTTTGTGCTTGGGGCTTAGGTTTATTACGGTTAAGGTTAGGGTTTGGGTTAGGGTTAGGGTTAGGGTTTAGGTTTATTTGGGTTTTAGGGTTTGTGGTTTAGGATTTGAGGTTTAAAATCTATAGTTTAGTATTTAATATCTCGGTTTTCGTATTTTGCACTTAGTTTTTTTTTGGAATTAGGTGTCACAACCCGAGACCATACCCTAGAAGATAGGGTGCAATCTTGGATTGCGACCGGCGTCGTCGAACTCTCAAGTTCTCAGACAAGCCTCATTCATATCATTCATCGCATATACATAATGAAAAGTAGTGCGGAATTAAAACTTTTCACTAAAACATAAAATAGTCTTTAAAACTCTTTCATATAGAAATACTAAGTCTCAATCTCATCAACTTACGACACAAGAGTACTTTAATACGAAAAATAGAAATAACATAGTCTTGTACAATACTTCATAAAAGAAACATAAAACGACATATATGCCCTCGAAACAATGAGGACATACTTGAACTCTTCTACTCGGACGATCCTTCTAATGCCCAAGTCTTCTTCTCCAAGCTCCCTTACCTACCAAGGACTATAGATATAAAATAAAGTATGGAATTAGTACAACCACATGTACTAAGTATGGCTATATGCATAAAAATCATGAAAACGGACTTTATTGGAAATATGCATCTTTTCATTTAGAAATCATAGTTTAAACATAAGAACATCATTTATCAATTAAGAAACACATAAGATAACATTAAACCAAAGATAGCATCTTAAAGAATTCACTTTACAGTGAACTATATTCACAGTACAGTGAATCACTTCATCCTTCTCCCTAAGTCTTCCTAGCATGTAATTCCCTCACTTAAAATCATCCTAAGATTCACTTAAGTCACACAAAGAGAGACCGCCCATACACCCTCTCTAGATGTGCCTAAACGACCCTTAATATTACCTACGATGAGTCACATACACACTTAGAAAACAACCATAAACATCTATGTAAGATTCCTCTACCAAAGGTGATTCTAAGTCTCACTTGAGTAAGTGTGGAGAGACCGCCCATACAATCCCTTTCGCACACACACAAGAGATCCTATAGACTACCTTAAATAGAATCATTCTCACTAAACACACCAACACTTAGATTAGAAGACATTCTCCTTCCAAAGCCTATCAAAAGACCTACTTAAGTAAATCAAGAAGATATTTCCATAGTGCAATGACCTCTCCAAGATTACCTAAATAGTCCTTAAGACTTCCTAAGGTTTAGATCATGTCAACAAGATTAACCAACTTCCCTAACTAGAGTCATCCTCAAGACTTCCAAAGATAAGACATGAAGAGACCATCATGAAAACGGACTTTATTGGAAATATGCATCTTTTCATTTAGAAATCATAGTTTAAACATAAGAACATCATTTATCAATTAAGAAACACATAAGATAACATTAAACCAAAGATAGCATCTTAAAGAATTCACTTTACAGTGAACTATATTCACAGTACAGTGAATCACTTCATCCTTCTCCCTAAGTCTTCCTAGCATGTAATTCCCTCACTTAAAATCATCCTAAGATTCACTTAAGTCACACAAAGAGAGACCGCCCATACACCCTCTCTAGATGTGCCTAAACGACCCTTAAGATTACCTACGATGAGTCACATACACACTTAGAAAACAACCATAAACATCTATGTAAGATTCCTCTACCAAAGGTGATTCTAAGTCTCACTTGAGTAAGTGTGGAGCGACCGCCCATACAATCCCTTTCACACACACACAAGAGATCCTATAGACTACCTTAAATAGAATCATTCTCACTAAACACACCAACACTTAGATTAGAAGACATTCTCCTTCCAAAGCCTATCAAAAGACCTACTTAAGTAAATCAAGAAGATATTTCCATAGTGCAATGACCTCTCCAAGATTACCTAAATAGTCCTTAAGACTTCCTAAGGTTTAGATCATGTCAACAAGATTAACCAACTTCCCTAACTAGAGTCATCCTCAAGACTTCCAAAGATAAGACATGAAGAGACCATCCTTTCATGTCCTCCTCATACTTTAGCTAAGGAATGCTTAAGTCACTTAGATTAGGTACTCAACCATTTACATAGTTACTAACATAGTTCATTAATTCATTAGTTCATTAAGACTCATACATCATATAAGACACTCACATAAATCATCACATAAGACACTCACATAATGGATCACATAATGGTCTTTGGACAAGACCTAGGAACTCCACATAACACCTTCAAAGTCTATTGTGCAATGTCTAGATAGCGTCCCATACCACCACCTAAACCTCATAAACTTATCTAATGCTAAAAGGTATTCCACATGATGAGAATAGGCAATAACCGACATAGACCATGGTAGCAAGACATGGAATCCGAAGTTCTATCCTACTTCGATGAGGTTGTTCTACTTGCCAATGGTAGAACTTGGACACATCCCATGTAGGCACATGGTTAAGGAATATGAAGAGTGTACGAAGCATTCAATCTCTTTCTTTAACTGAATCCACTTCCCTTACTCATACTCACTCGGTGCTAGCCTTAGTTCTCATAGATTAGTTCACATCAAGGTTCACATAAATAGGTCCTTATCTAGTTCACGACCTCCTTTACATTCACCCTACCAAAGCAAGTTCCACTAGGGCATATCTCACTTTAGCGACAAGAAGCTCATCGCGACTTTCCTAAGGTATGATATGATGCCGTTCCAGCCAACCATCCCTAAGTCCATCACTCATACATGAAGGATACCATTACGGCTAACTACTTCACAATTCATAACCTCGCCACTAAGTACAAGGTTCCACATAACATTGACCTTCTTATCATCAAGGTCTCACTTATATTATTCAAGACTCTTAACATACTAAGTCAAATCATCACATAATAATATTCATAAAGCATCAAGCAAGGGACATAAGTCTACCTAAACAAGACACCACATATTTCACTTTAACATACAATACAAGTCATTCTAGAAGTACTTAGGAATAACATCTTATAACCTAACATCACTTCATATAAGAACACATATACTTTCACATATAGATAGACATTATCATATCACATAATCATCATATACTTCAAGTAATGCCGACAAGGCCATGATCATCATATTGCATAAAGTAACGCCGACAAGGCCACATCAATTCACATAACACCGCCACCATAAGTGGACCATACCAATCACAATAGAATCAAAGTATAATTAATATCAAATTAAAGAAAACGGGGCAGCATACCTTCATCCCCATATCCACACCTCAATTCAATGCCAAATCAACCAATTTAACATCACAAGGCCCTTACCCATGGCCATGAACAACAATTCAAAGCAATAACCATAAAACTCAATGAATCTACATCAATTCAATCTAGGTTTAACAATATAATATCAATTACATATCAATTGAACACAATTCTTATATCATTAGAAAGCCCATAAGAAACTACACAACAATTCATCAACATAAGCTTAATATCAAGTAACCCAATAAGTAGTCAAAACTAGGGTTCATCAATTCACATGGGTTCATAGGTAATTTATGTTGAAATCATCAATACAATATCAATTAGATCATAATTCAATGTTTAGAAATCATTTATGCAAGAACCCATGGTAGAAATCCGAAATAGGACAAATCTCTTTAGAAAGCTTTGAAAACATCTTTGAAAGTTGGCTCCTTGATGAAACGAGTTTCAAGGATCAAAGCCATACCTTAAGGATGATAATCTTCACTTTGATGAAGAATTCTCCTTCAAAACGCCACACCAAGCTGATCCTTCAAGTTGGACTTCAATGGAGTCTTTGGGTTTTCTAAGGGACTTTGGGGTTTTGATTTTAGAAGAATGAATTATTCTAAGTGTTAAACACTTATATACTCCTTTAAAATACCCAAATACCCTTAATAAACCGTCCACACTCTTATTTAGTCATGGGGTGAATTTACAAGTTCACCCCTAACTTGGCAGAAAAATCTGCGCAGGAACTTGCTTGTGACGACCTGTCTGTGACGGACCGTCACGGGTGAAACGGTCCGTCATGGACCTCCATCTCCAGCTCCTATGGCTTGCCAAGGGTCCCCCTACACCCTTGGACAAGTCCCCCACGACGGAACCCTTGTGACGGGGCGTCACAGCCATGACTCCGTCGCAAGCTCCGTCGCAAAGGCTGTCTGGGACAGTCTGCCAACAGATTTTGGGTCCTTTCCTCAAGGACCCTTTGATGGTCCTTGGGGATAATTTCCAGGACTTTTCCAACCTAAACATGATCATATATGAGTTTAACACCTCTCACATGAATTTCAACCAAAACGAACACATAAAACTCGACGAAACTCGCCTAGACGTACAAGGTCGACTCAAGGCACATCTTTCGAATGCCTTGGACGTTCTTGATCGTTTGAACTCCAAACTTCACGAAACTTTAACCACTGCCTATACATGCTATAATAACTCTATTTAGAACCTTAAAACACCATGAAACACACATAAACACATAGAACCACATTTTAGACATTTAGGAGACTTAGTCGTCAAACGTCTTAGTCATCCCTTGACGTTTGACTTCCAACACCCCTAATACTTTAGCTACTGCCTATATACCACATATTAAACATATTTAGGACCTTAGAACACTAATACCAACATGTTAGACTCTAGAGCACTTAAGCTATTTTCAAGGTCTTCACAATCTCCCCCACTTGGACAACATTCGTCCTCGAATGACACTTGCCACTCTCCGAACACTTCCAAGATTAGAGATTCAACTAGAGCACATAACCAAGCCATACAACACATATTAAGAAGAAATCATCAATTTCACATAATCAAGAGATTCACAACACAACAAGAAACTAGAAGACAATTCTATAACTCGTTATGCTACAAAACTCACATGCTTCATCCAAATAGCAAAAACTCATTTTATATTCAACATCATACTCATATACATCAGTTCTAACCACATAACAAGAATTTTAGACCAAAGAATCACTTAGTCATTTTCTCAAAAAAATTACAGTGAGCAGTTCACTAAGAAGCAGTGATTTTAGCAACTTTTCCAAAAATGCAATCTTTAGGCAATTCTTTATATAGACATGCTAGAATGCAAGATAACATCATGTAAACACATCATACTACATGCTCAAAGATTCATAAACACACAATGCAAGAAGTAAATGAAATTCAATTTCAACAAAACTCCTAAACATCATGCACATGCAACAATTTAAGAACTTCTATCCCATCTACAAACCATACTCCCCCACTTAGAAGGAACTCATACTATCAAAAGAGAAACAAGAACTTACCAACATCATCATCACCATCACCCGACTTCTCAATTCTAGTTCGGAGTGCATAGAAACGCCTCTTAGTTGGAGCATCATCCTTTGGAACACTAGGCTCAACTCTCTTGCCCTCCTTCCTAGAAGCATTGTTTGGACAATCTCTCACTTTGTGCCCATCCTTTCCACAACCAAAGCAACTACCGGTACCCAATAAACACTCACCATAGTGTTTCTTGCCACAATTTGCACAAGTAGGCTTGCTATCCTTAGAACCACCTCCTTTCTCAAACTTCTTCTTAGGAACTCTAGGTCCATCTTGAGATTGAATCCTCTTTTTGAACCTAGGTTGCTCTTGATCACTAGCAACACCCCTTTTCAAACTTCTAGCCATCCTTCTAAGATTAGGTTCTTCACATGATTGTGCATATATCAAGTGTCTAGATAAGGCCACATTATCACGTAGTATAGTCGCATAGCATTCTTCCCTCACTAAGTGTCTCAACCTAGATGTCATAGTGCTCTCCATAACCCTAGGCACCATACTCAAATTGATTTGAGCAGTTACGGCTTGAGCCAAAGCCGCCAAAGCTTCTCCAACCACCCTGTTAGACAACTCCGGTACCTCATTACCTCCATTCATATTAGGAACATGATCACCTTGGGGAGGCACATAATCACCTTGCCCATCTTGGCCACCTTGGTCACCTTGAGCACCTTGCTCAACTTCCTCAACTTGAGGAAGAACTTCCTCATTCACCCTCTCCTCTTCCATCCTTCTAGCGGCCATCCTCCTAGTAAACACAAGGAAACTAATAAGAAGGATAATCATAACATTTACTCTACCGCACGATATAGGAGTAGAAAAGAAGGGAAACTCTATCATCCTATAGCCTCTCGCCCATAGATGTGTCGCGATTCACACCGATGGTCAAGACTCTACTAGACGTGACTTGATGAGACTTTTTGATACCTAAAACACTTTCACCAATTATGCTCTGATACCAACTTTGTCACAACCCGAGACCATACCCTAGAAGATAGGGTGCAATCTTGGATTGCGACCGGCGTCGTCGAACTCTCAGAGTTCTAAGACAAGCCTCATTCATATCATTCATCGCATATACATAATGAAAAGTAGTGCGGAATTAAAACTTTTCACTAAAACATAAAATAGTCTTTAAAACTCTTTCATATAGAAATACTAAGTCTCAATCTCATCAACTTACGACACAAGAGTACTTTAATACGAAAAATAGAAATAACATAGTCTTGTACAATACTTCATAAAAGAAACATAAAACGACATATATGCCTCGAAACAATGAGGACATACTTGAACTCTTCTACTCGGACGATTCTTCTAATGCCCAAGTCTTCTTCTCCAAGCTCCCTTACCTACCAAGGACTATAGATAGAAAATAAAGCATGGAATTAGTACAACCACATGTACTAAGTATGGCTATATGCATAAAAATCATGAAAACGGACTTTATTGGAAATATGCATCTTTTCATTTAGAAATCATAGTTTAAACATAAGAACATCATTTATCAATTAAGAAACACATAAGATAACATTAAACCAAAGATAGCATCTTAAAGACTCACTTACAGTGAGCTATATTCACTACAGTGAATTAATTCACTGTTACAGTGAATCACTTCACCTTCTCCCTAAGTCTTCCTAGCATGTAATTCCCTCACTTAAAGTCATCCTAAGATTCACTTAAGTCACACAAAGAGAGACCGCCCATACACCCTCTCTAGATGTGCCTAAACGACCCTTAAGATTACCTACGATGAGTCACATACACACTTAGAAAACAACCATAAACATCTATGTAAGATTCCTCTACCAAAGGTGATTCTAAGTCTCACTTGAGTAAGTGTGGAGCGACCGCCCATACAATCCCTTTCACACACACACAAGAGATCCTATAGACTACCTTAAATAGAATCATTCTCTCTAAACACACCAACACTTAGATTAGAAGACATTCTCCTTCCAAAGCCTATCAAAAGACCTACTTAAGTAAATCAAGAAGATATTCCATAGTACAATGACCTCTCCAAGATTACCTAAATAGTACTTAAGACTTCCTAAGGTTTAGATCATGTCAACAAGATTAACCAACTTCCCTAACTAGAGTCATCCTCAAGACTTCCAAAGATAAGACATGAAGAGACCATCCTTTCATGTCCTCCTCATACTTTAGCTAAGGAATGCTTAAGTCACTTAGATTAGGTACTCAACCATTTACATAGTTACTAACATAGTTCATTAATTCATTAGTTCATTAAGACTCATACATCATATAAGACACTCACATAAATCATCACATAAGACACTCACATAATGGATCACATAATGGTCTTTGGACAAGACCTAGGAACTCCACATAACACCTTCAAAGTCTATTGTGCAATGTCTAGATAGCGTCCCATACCACCACCTAAACCTCATAAACTTATCTAATGCTAAAAGGTATTCCACATGATGAGAATAGGCAATAACCGACATAGACCATGGTAGCAAGACATGGAATCCGAAGTTCTATCCTACTTCGATGAGGTTGTTCTACTTGCCAATGGTAGAACTTGGACACATCCCATGTAGGCACATGGTTAAGGAATATGAAGAGTGTACGAAGCATTCAATCTCTTTCTTTAACTGAATCCACTTCCCTTACTCATACTCACTCGGTGCTAGCCTTTGTTCTCATAGATTAGTTCACATCAAGGTTCACATAAATAGGTCCTTATCTAGTTCACGACCTCCTTTACATTCACCCTACCAAAGCAAGTTCCACTAGGGCATATCTCACTTTAGCGACAAGAAGCTCATCGCGACTTTCCTAAGGTATGATATGATGCCGTTCCAGCCAACCATCCCTAAGTCCATCACTCATAACATGAAGGATACCATTACGGCTAACTACTTCACAATTCATAACCTCGCCACTAAGTACAAGGTTCCACATAACATTGACCTTCTTATCATCAAGGTCTCACTTATATTATTCAAGACTCTTAACATACTAAGTCAAATCATCACATAATAATATTCATAAAGCATCAAGCAAGGGACATAAGTCTACCTAAACAAGACACCACATATTTCACTTTAACATACAATACAAGTCATTCTAGAAGTACTTAGGAATAACATCTTATAACCTAACATAACTTCATATAAGAACACATATACTTTCACATATAGATAGACATTATCAATACATCACATAATCATCATATACTTCAAGTAATGCCGACAAGGCCATGATCATCATATTGCATAAAGTAACGCCGACAAGGCACATCAATTCACTAA
>JAJJBR010002591.1:46989-77218 GCA_022817965.1 Solanum lycopersicoides
CATAGGAAATTAAAACTTCCAAATCTACTCTGTTAACAACAAACCCTTAAAACGTAAAGAAATAACCTTCAACCCTACTGCTAACCCCTACATTTAACCCTAACCCTTGAACCCAAACCCATAAAAACCCTAAACCCCAAAAGCATAATAAATTACATAACCAAATACCATAACAACTAAACCTATGTTATATTTAAACAACTCAATATTCATAACCTTAACTCAATATCTATAAAAAAAATAAGAACTAACCTCTAAGTCACCTAACCTTTTACTCCTAACCCTAACCCTAAAACATATAAATGAACCTGAACAATAGTATTTTAAAGATATACCATACAGAATATGCAATAAATCCCTGAACTCAGAAATAATAATTGAACAGATATAAAAACCATAAAAAAAAAATAACTACCTAAACCTAACCTCAACCTAAATCCCTAAAGAATTCAAAAAAATAATCGAAAGCCTCAAACATTAAACAGCTAAAACTCATATGATTGTTAGATCTCAAATCATTAAACCACCAAACCCGTTATAACCCTAAAAAAAAACCTAAAACCCTACTAACTACCGAACCACAAACTCCAAACCATTAAAACCTAAACTCTTAACCATAACCTATAACCATAAAACCAACCTATTAACCCAAATACACCCAAGTCCCAAAATTTAAAAAATCCTCTAAAAGCAATGAATACACTAACCAAATCAAGTATATAATATAAATCCAAAAACGCCTTAAATACCCTAAGAATCCTATTCAGTAACAACCCCTAAATCCCTGCTTTATACTGTCCTTAACCATCATCCCTAACACTGAACCCTCTTCAGAGCGGAAAGGATGTAGGCCAAAAGCTTATAAGATTCCGAGCGTAGTCACTCTCATAGTAGGACATTAACTTACCGGATAGCCGAGATAAGTCTAGGCCGATTTATAGATAGATCTCTCTCCATAATAGATAGGTTCTTACGTTACCGCATAGAGATAAAGATAGGGATCAACATCATAGATTCTTTATTTCAGCTATTCCATATTTTTTATCTTTTCTTTTGATTGACCTTTTTTTGACGACAAGTTTCATTTTCAATGCTTAATGCAAGTAGCAGAAGCCACTTGACTGTAAGAAAGAAAATATCACTTTTCTTCAATTATTACTTGCTGGAGGCGGATAGAGATGGCGAGGAGAGCAGACCAAGGAAAGTGGAAAGCCCGTCATAGAGCAGTCTATCTGAAAACTAGAAAGTTTAGCAGTAGAAGACTGCTGCCGTGAGAGAAGCGTCGGCCTCTCTCAGGATAGATGGCCCAATTTCTCTTCTTTCTTTTTTGATCAACTTTTTTTTTTAAGGGGTCCAACCCCAACACGATCCTTGCACCTAACCCTAAACCCTACACCCGAAAGCCCAAAATACCAAACCCTAACACTAAACACTAAACCATTGATATTACACCTCAAATCCTTAAACAAACCCTAAAACTAAAAACACAAAATCCTAAACTCTCTAAACCCAAACATACCTTAACCTATCGCATACCATTAAATTTTACCCCTTAAAAAAGTAAAACTTCAAACCCCCAAAATTCATTATTCCTACACTTCTCCCTCTAAATCCTCTTAAACAAGAACCCCACATCCCACAACATATTCCTCCATAATACCCCCCCTATATGATCTCTACTTCCTTTCTAATATCTTCACCTCGGACAAAATCCGATTATGTGCCATTCTATGGATTAGTGTTCAATGTTAGGGTTTTGTATTTTGGGCTTTGGGTTTAGGGTTTAGGGTTTAGGTTTAGGGTTAAGGATAGGGATAGGGTTAGGGTTCGTGTTAGGGATAGGGTTTAGTTTTTTTTTAAAGTTTTAGGTTTTGGGGTTTAGGATTTTTGATTTAAAATCTATGGTTTAGTGTTTAATGTTTGGGTTTTAGTATTTTGGGCTTGGGGGTTTTAGGTTAATGGTTTAGGGTTAGGGATTAGTTTTTTTTAGGTTTTAGATTTTGGGTTTTAGGATATTTGGTTTAAAATCTATGGTTTAGTGTTTAATATTTGGGATGTTGTATCTTGGGCTTGGGGTTTTGGGTTAATGGTTTAGGGTTAGAGTTAGGGTTAGGGTTAGGGTTAGGGTTAGGGTTTAGTTTTTTTAGGTTTTAGGGTTTGTGGTTATGATTTGAGGTTTAAAATTTGTGGTTTAGTGTTTAATGTTTGGGTTTTTCGTATTTTGTACTTAGGGTTTAGGGTTAGGGTTAGGGTTAGGATTAGGGTTAGGGTGTATTTTTTTTTTTAGGTTTATGATTCAGGGTTTAGCATTTGAGGTTTAAAATCTATGGTTCAGTATTTAATGTTTGGGTTAGGTTTAGGGTAAAGGTTAGGGTTAGTCTTTTTTTTTTTTTAGATTCTTGGGTTTAGGTTTAGGATTTGAGGTTTAATATTAATGGTTTAGTGTTTAATGTTTGGGTTTTGGTATTTTGGGCTTGGGGTTTAGGGTTAATGGTAGATTTAGGGTTTAGGTTATTTTTTAGGTTTTAGGGTTTAGAGTTAAGGATTTGAGTTGTAATATCTATGGTTTAGTGTTGAATGTTAGGGTTTCGTTATTTTTTGCTTCAGGTTTGGGGTTTAAGGGTTAGGGTTAGGGTTAAGCATATTGTTAGGGTTCATGTTAGGGATAGGTTAGTGTTAGGGTTTAGGGTTTTTTAGGTTTTAGGTTTTGGGGTTAAGGATTTTTGGTTTAAAATCTATGGTTTTAGTTTTTAATGTTGGGATTTGGTATTTGGGCTAAGGGTTTCGGGCTTATGGTTTTTGATTAGGGTTAGGTTTAAGGTTAGCGTTGGGGTTAGGTCTAGGTTTAGTGTTTTGTTTTTTTTTTAGGTTTTTAGGTTTAGGGTTTAGGATTTGAGGTTTAAAATCTATGATTTAGTATTTAATGTTTGGGTTTTCATATTTTGTACTTAGGATTGTTTTGGGACTTAGGGTTAAGGTTTAGGGTATAGGGTTAGTGTTAGGGTTAGGATTAGGGTTAGGGTGTAGGTATTTTTAGGTTTTATGGTTCAGGGTTTAGCATTTGAGGTTTAAAATCTATGGTTTAGTATTTAATGTTTGGGTTTTGGTATTTTAGGGTTAGGGTTTCGAGGTGATGGTTTAGAGTTAGGGTTAGGATTAAGGTTAGGGTTAGGGTTTTGGGTTTTCTTAGGTTTTTGGGTTTAGGGTTTAGGATTTGAGGTTTAATATCAACGGTTTAGTGTTTAATGTTTGGATTTTGTATTTTGGGCTTTGGTTAGGTTTTATGGTAGGGTTAGGGTTTATGTTTGGGTTAGGGTTAGGGTTTAGGTTGTTTTTTATGTTTTAGGGTTTTTTTGTTAAGGATTTGAGTTTTAATATCTATATTTTAGTGTTCAATTTTAGGGTGTTGGTATTTTGGGCTTTGGGTTTAGGGTTTAGGGTTTAGGGTTTAGGTTTAGGGTTAAGGATAGGGTTAGAGTTAGGGTTTCTGTTAGGAATAGGATTAGGGTTAAGGTTTAATGTTTTTTTTAGGTTATAGGTTTTGGGATTTAGGATTTTTGATTTAAAATCTATGGTTTAGTGTTTAATGTTTGGATTTTTGTATTTTGGGCTTTGGGGCTAGGGTTAATGGTGTAGGGTTAGGGCTTGAGTTAGGGTTAGTGTTAGGGTTTACGTTTTTTTAGGTTTTAGGGATTGTGGTTTAGGATTTGAGGTTTAAAATCTATGGTTTAGTGTTTAATGTCTGGCTTTTTGTATTTTGGACTAAGGTTTATTTTTGGACTTAGGGTTTAGGGTTATGGTATTTTTTTTCCAGTTTTTATGATTCAGGGTTTATTATTTGAGGTTTAAAATCTATTGTTTGGTATTTCATGTTTGGGTTTTTGTATTTTGGGCTTAGGGTTTCTGGTTTCTGGTTAAGAATTAGGGTAGGTTTAAGGTTAGGGTTACGGTTAGGGTTAGGGTTTTTGGTTCTTTAAGATTTTTGGGTTTAGGGTGTAGAATTTGAGGTTTAATATCAATGGTTTAGTGTTTATTGTTTGGGTTTTGGTATTTTGGGCTTGGGGTTTAGGGTTTATGGTAGGGTTAGGGTTAGGGTTAATGTTAAGGTTCGGGTTAGGGTTTAGTCTGTTTTTAGGTTTTCGGGTTTTCGGGTTAAGGATTTAAGTTGTAATATCTATGGTTTAGTGTTTAACGTTGGGGTCTTAGTGTTTTTGGCTTTGGGTTTAGGGTATAGGGTATAGGGTTAGTGTTAAGGATAGGGTTAGGGTTAGGGTTCATATTAGGGTTAGGGTTAGGATTAGGGTATAGGTTTTTTTTTGGTTTTAGGTTTGGGTTTAGGATTTTTGGTTTAAAATCTATGGTTTAGTATTTAATGTTTGGGTTTTGCTATTTTGGGCTTGGGGTTTCGAGTTAATGGTTTAGGTGTAGGGTTAGGGTTAAGGTTAGGGTTTGGGTTAGTGTTAGGATTAGGGTTTAGTTTTTTCTTAGGCTTTGCGGATTGTGGTTTAGCATTTGAGATTTAAAATCTATTGTTTAGTATTTAATGTTTGGGTTTAGGTATTTTGGGGATTAGGTTTTTGTATTTATGGCTTAGAGTTAGGGTTAGAGTTAAGGTTAGGGTTAGGGTTAGTTTTTTTTCTAGGGTTTTGGGTATAGAGTTTGGGATTTGAGGTTTAATATCAATGGTTTAGTATTTAATGTTTGAGTTTTGGTATTTTGGGATTGGGTTTTAGGGTTTATGGTAGGGTTAGAGTTAGGGTTTAGTTTGTTTCTTAGGTTTTAGGGTTTGGGGTTAAGGATTTGAGTTGTTATATCTGTGATTTAGTATTTAATGTTAGGGTTTGGTATTTTGTTCTTTGGTTAAGGTTTTAGGGTTTAGGGTTAGGGTTAAGGATAAAGTTAGGGTTAGGATTCGTATTATGGATAGGGTTAGGGTTCGTATTATGGATAGGGTTAGGGTTAAGTATATGGTTAGGGTTAGAGTTCGTATTAGGGATAGGGGTAGGGTTATGGTTTAGAGTTGTTTTTAGGTTTTAGGTGTTGGGGTTTTGGATTTTTGGTTAAAAATATATGGTTTAGTGTTTAATGTTTGGGTTTTGGTATTTTTTTTTTTTATTTTATTTAATTACCTTATAGGGTAGGGCTTAGCAGCACCCCCAAGCCTTACTATTCAACAAAAATCATTTACATAGAGGGAGGCTTAAACCTAACCTCCATACCTATGATGGATTGGAGTCAATTTCCAAGGGAAACTGTACTCCTCCCCTTACAAAGTGTTAATTCCAAAATTCTAAGTACCTAGCTGAGAGGACTCCTCTCTATACATAGAATATATGAAGCATAAACAAGGGAGACTCTCCCTTTGCAAGCTCAAAAATAGACAATCTAAATAAACTATTCAAAAAAGCTATAATTTGAGTTATAGCTTAGTTGAAAAGCTAGTAGTATGATCAAGGGGGTTCTTTAATCTTCTTTGTCTTCTTCCTTATGAAGCTTGGCATTTCCATTAAGTCAAGCTGATAGTAGGGTTTTGCTCTTTAGGTAACTCTTGACTGTTGTAATATATCTCTGGACTAGTGAGTTTGTGGCTATTTTTGGACAATGCATCAGCCACCCAGTTTGCTTCCCTGAAGATATGTGCACATTTGAAGTCCTGAGTCTGGGATATGAGAGCTCTCAGTCTGTCCAGCTCAGTGCATATACTCCACTTAGGTGTAGCTTTTTGTAGGATCCAGTTGACAATTAATATAGAATCCATTTTTAAAATAATCTTCATGTATCCTAATTCCAGTGCCCAAGTCATTCCAAATATGGCTGCACCTATTTCTGCTTGATTGTTTGTACCATTTCCAAGGGGTGAAGTATAAGCTAGTATTAGATTGCCTTCGTGGTCTCTCAATATACCTCCTTCCCCTATCTTACCTAGGTTATCTAATGCACTCCCATCTGTGTTGATTTTGATCCATAGGTTAGGTGGTCTTGTCCAAGCTATCTTCTGTACTTTTGTAACTTGTATACACCTTTCTGCAAGCTGATCATTCCACACCAAGTAGGAGGCCAATTAACCTTAGGAAAAAGAGAAATTATTAGTTTATAGTTATCATTATATATTGCATACTTGACTCTGGTGCCATTAGAGGTTTTGGCCCCATATTTACTAGCACATCTGTTTTTCCATAGGTTCCAACAGATGAGAATAGGGGTAGCATGTAAGATGAGCCTATGAGCTTCATTTTTGTGATTCATTGTCCACCATTGAGCAAGTTGTTTCAAGGAACTTTGGTCAGCTTTCACTCCGGATATATTTGCAAAACTTTTCTAGATTTCAACAGCAAGATCCCCATTGTTGAATATATGATTGATGGTGTCTGATCCTGACCTATTTCTACAACAAAAAAAGTTAGTAGGCTCTATTCCAAAAATGGTTAATTTTTCATTAGTAGGAAGCTTTCCATTTAAATCCCTCTAGAGGAGAAAGGAGGCGTTAAATTGTATATGTTTGTGCCAGATGAAAGCACTGAATTGATCTTTAGGTCTTTTCTCCCTTATTTCATTCGAAGCTGATGAACAAGTAAACATGCCATTAGAATTGGCTTTCCAGTAAGCTTGATCAGGGATCTGTTGCTGTGGAATTGTTATTGCTAGGATATTGGCCAGTTGATTACGGGGGGGCTGTTGAATCAACAGTTGATAGTTCCACTGGCCATCTACCCAAAAATCTGCTACCTTTCTATTATCAAACCTGTGGCTGTTGTTAGAAAACAGAGCAAGCTGGCCTTCACCTAGCCAATTGTCCCACCAAAAGGAGCAGTTCCCTGAGTTAAGCTTCCATTGAATGTGCTACTCAATATTATTCCTATTGTGTATCATGTGCTTCCCCAAAATCCCATTTTTTGCATATGGGGTTTGACCTTTGACAGTACTTGGCTTTGAGGAATTCTCCCCATAATGTGTGCTTAGTCCTAAAGATCCACCATTGTTTATATTGGAATACTAAGCACACCTCTCTCAAGTTCCTCATTCCCACCACTCCTTCATCAGTAGGGTAGCTGAGATTCTTCCAGGAAGCCCAATGGTATTTATTCTTCTCACTTTTCCATCCCCAGAAGAAGTCTGCCATCAACATTTGTATTTACTTGAGTACTGTGAAAGGAGGAGCAGTAGCTGCTAGAATATGAATAGGAAGAGCTTGAAGGACATGTTTAATCAACTCAGCTCTTCCACCATAATTTAATTGCTTAGTTTGCCACCCTGTAATCCTGCAAATTAATTTATTTACAAGGTAAGAAAAGTAAGAAATCCTAGGCCTACCCACAAAAAGAGGGCATCCCAGATAAGTGATAATACCCTGCTTGTGTTTTAAACATGTGATCCTTTTAATCCTTTCTTTTGTACTGTCAAAAACATTCTGATGTACCATGAAATGACTTTTATCACAATTGATCATTTGGCCTGATGTGTCCTCATAGCCCTTGAGAGTTTGCATGATGAGTTGGAGAGATTTTGATCTCCCTGAAGTAAACATGATAGTATCATCAGCAAAACTCAAGTGGTTCACCTGGGGGCTCCTTCCTTCCATAAAAATGCCATGGTAATAAGGATGATTATATAATCCATTTAAGGATCTAGAAAGCATATTTCCACCTAAAATAAATAGGGCAGGGGAAAGGGGATCACCTTGTTTGAGGCCCCTAGAAGACTGGAAATATCCAAATCTTTTTCCATTATTTATGATAGAATACTAGTTATTTGCCATGACTCTCCATACCATGTCTATGGAGATCTCATTAAAGCCCATCTTCCTTAGGACCAGACATATATAAGCCCAAGATACTCTGTCATAGGCCTTGTCCATGTCCAGTTTTATAATGACATTACTACGTATATTAGGCTTTTTAATCTGGTGGATTATTTCCTGAGCTAACATGATATTTTCAGATATACTTCTACCCTTCACAAAAGCAGATTGATTGAGGGAGATCAAGCTAGGCAGAATAGGACTCAATCTTGTACTCAACAATTTGTAAATGATTTTAGTAATGAAATCGCTGAGGCTAATAGGCCTGAACTCTTTCATTTTGTTAGGGTTACTCACCTTGGGTAGAAGTAAAATACAGGAATGAGAAAAGTATTTTGGGATCTCTTGGCCACTAAAAAAGCCATAATCACTTCCATCAGGTCTTGATTGATAATGTGCCAACATTTTTGGAAAAAGTATCCATTCATGCCATCTGGCCCTGCTGCATATTGAGGATTCATGGAAAAGACCACCTCCTTTAATTCTGCCATAGTAGGATGGGATATAAGCCTGACATTTTGCTCCTGATTTACCATTCTAGGGATGCATTCAATATTCTCTTCATTGATACTTTTGTTCTCCCTTGTAAATATTTGTTGAAAATACTCTCAGGCAGCCTTACCAATGTTTTCATCACCTTGAATCCATACCCCATTTTCTTGAATTCTATGAATGAACAACTTTCTCCTTCTACCCCTTATCCAAGAGTGGAAGAATTTAGAGTTAGTATCTCCTTCCTTGAACCATTGCAAGTGGAATTTTTGTTTCATAATGGAATCCTCCAACTTGAGATATCTAATATAATTAGCATTTAGATCATATAGAGTCTCTATGTTGGTATCATTGTTGTTCTGAATCAATTTATCTTCAGCTCCTTTAACCTTTTCTTCAAACTCTCTAACTTTTAGGAAAATATAACCAAATTCTCCTTTTGACCAAGTACTCAGAGTGTTAGAAAGTCTTTTCAGTTTTTGGTGGAATCTCCACATATTATTTCCTGTCACCTCCCTCTCCCAACAAGCTTCCATAGTTCCTAGGAAGTTAGGGTTGTCCACCCAACAATTAAGGAATTTGAAACACTTAATGTGGCCCGCCTCTTTGTTGATTATCTCCAGTAAAAGAGGGCAATGATCAGAACCAGTAGAAGGAAGATGAGTAATGGTGGTTTGGGGCATCAGTTCCAACCAAATATCATTTATAAGGCCTCTGTCAAGTCTTTTCCAGATTCTTTGATTGATGCCTCTATTATTGGACCAAGTGTATTTTTGACCACTAAATCCAATATCCATCAGCCCACAAGCTTCAATAATGGCAATGAAGTCCAAGATTTTTATGATAATTTTAATGAACTCCCCCTAGTTTTTCTTCAGTAGATGTTATAACATTGTAATCCCCCACTGAACACCAAGGATTGTCCTCTAACTCAACTTGTTGGAGCATTTTATCCCATAGAGGTTTTCTTAGATATTCTTTACATTTGGCATAGACAAAGGTCATGGTGAATTGCTTTTGAAGTTCATTGTGTTTAAAATCACAGGTAATTTGCTGCTCATCCTGATCTTTAACAATACATTCAACATCACCATTCCAGAATAGCCAAATTTTACCATTGCAGTTGGTCACTGCATTGTCCATGGCTAGTTGGTTCTTCAAATTCATCACATTACCACTATCTACAAAGGGCAATAAAATAGCAATAATAGCTAAGTGGTGTATTTTCCTGATCATTTTGATTCTTTCCATAACTCCATAACTCCCTGAGTGTTGATCCCCCTTACATTCCATATGATTGTACTAATCATTGGGAAACTGTAGAGGAGAAAAGTCTTGTGTTTGGTCTGTCAACAGTGACAGTTTTGATATCCTGATTTTTGAAATGCAATTTTTTATGTTTTAACCCTCTTGGAGATAAAGCTTGATTTTGAGTCACCTGTTGAATCTCCTCTTCAAGGGCCTAATCATTTTGAGGACTAAAAGCTCTTATCAAAGAATCACTAGTCTCATCATCATCATCAGGATCCTGTACGTACTTATTATCCCTGTCCAATTCATCTTCTGAGTTAATAACCTCATATTCATCAATCAGGGGGACATTATTGACTTGACAGTGTCCATGTTCTTTATCTGGTGGTGCCCTTGGAGGAGGTGTCAAAAATTTTGCCTGAACTGAAGTGATATTCTGTCACTGTTGATTATCCACCTCCACTGAAACATTTCATGTATCCTCCCTCCTTTCCTGTTGGTTTTCTTGGCCTGCATCCTGTTGCTTGTTAAACTTTCTCTTAACAACATCTCTTTTTTGCTTGTTAGGTTTGTTTTTGCTCTTACGAGTACTTCCTAAATTACCATTTGTTACATTGTTTCCCATATCCTTTTCATTGTTACCCCTGCTTTGTGACACCCTGGCTTCAGATTCTATGTTATGTTTTCCTCTATGTGCATCTTTGTTAACTGTGAACCTGTTTTTCAGTCTGTTGTTCCTTTTCCTTCATTTTTTGTGTGCCCTCTTTTTGTTGTTTTTTCGGCTATTTTTGTCTCTATGGTCAGAGTTTTGGTCAGTGTATTCCTTCTCATGCCCATCATGAGATAGGTTCCGCCCTTTAGTTACCCCTTCCTGCAGATTAGTAGTGTTCTCATGACATCCCCCTTCCATACCTCTATCAACTACATCCATCATAATCTCATTAAATTGCATTTTATTAAAGTTAGGTTTTTCAGCTATGATACCTGCATTGTTGTTTCTCCCCTCTTTTTGGTGCTTCAACTGCTGTTGGATTGGTCTATTTCCCATTTGCTCCATGTCCTGATTTCCTTGCCTTGTGCTTCTCTACTAAGCCACCTCCTATTCTGTATTAAGATCCTCCTCCTGCATAGTTAGTTTATTAAAGATATTGTTTTGATGTTTAGTACTCATACCTGCCTTTTGGACTTGGTTCTGTTGGTTTTCCTTTGATGCTTGATCTCTAGTTTATGTAGGTCTCCAAACTTCTTTTTGTCCCACCTCATCTTGGGATTTTTGGTTTTTCCTTCTTTGATTGTGCCATTCATTCTCTTTTTGCTGCATTGGTTGTTTTCGCTTACCACCTTCTTTAGCTTTTTGTTGCAATTGGTCCATCCCTTCTTGTGTTTTGTTCTGCATTGCTTCCTGCCCTTTGTTATTTTGCTTTTCCTTATTTCTATTTCTCTTGTCATTTTCCTGTTCCTTCCTTTGTCTGTACTCTTCATCTCTCATCCTTGCTTTACATTTTTCTACATCATGACCTTGATGTCTACAATATTCACAATAGGGGGGATATTTTCATATTCAACTGGCTGCCATGTACCTATGGTATCATCATCATCGTCAAGACCAATCCACACATGCCTAGGCCTAGGCTTGGTTAGATCAATTTTCATCTTGACTTTAGCCATCCCTGCCCTTGATCTCTTGGTAGAGGGTGTATCCAAGTATAATACCTTTCCTACAGTTTCCAGTAAAAGGATGAGGAAAGGTTTTTTAAAACAATGCCAGGGTAGTCCAGGAAGAAGAATCCACACTGGTACAATAGGAGTCTCTTCTTCAGGGGTAAAGAAAGGAGTCCAAGCCTGAATACTCATGAGTTTTCCCTCTATGGTCATTCTCTGTTGTGTCCAAAAAGTGTTGTAGTCTAGCTCATTTTGGAGGTCAATGAATACATGTTTGGCATTATAATGAGCAATGTTGACCCCCCCCCCCCAATTAAGTTGAGTCTGTTGGATAAAACTTTTTCTAATCAACTCCACTTTAGGCATAGTAGTGCTAAACTTCCCAACCAAAGTATATTTGCAATCCACTGTAAGGGTGTGCATATAATCATGCATGTCACATACTACAGCTGTTTTACCCTGTTTGGTGGTCTGTCTAGGTTTTGTTTTTAGCACTACATTAGGACTTTGAGCCTCATGGATTTGCGTCAATCTAACAGCCAGGGTTTGAACCACAGTGTAAGGAGGTGGTTCAGAAACCTGTTCTTACGTGTTAGTAGTCTGAGCTTTAGTAGTGTTAGCCTCAACAGGTTTGGGGATACTAGCATTTTAGTTGTAGATTGTAACTGGGGGGTTCGTTTGTCAAAGTTACTAGAGATTTTAGGAAAATCTCTATTGTAAACATTAAGATCACCAACCTTCCCATTTTCAGCTTGCTACACTAACCCCACTTTCTCATTCTCAAGAGTAGAATTTCCTTTTTTAAAATCACTGTTGTTGTCACGACCGGAGTCTAGACCCCGGACGAGACCGGCGTCGTTGACCTCTCAGAGGTCGCAGACAAGCCTACATACGTCATCGTTACTTGATCTAGGTTAATTTTAGTGGAAAATTTGAACTTTTTGATACTTAACATTCATATAAGACCTTCTACTTAAACTCATAAACGTTCACAATCAACCATCTAATATTAAGATCATCAAATGAAAGAAATATTTCAATAGTGCATTAAGTGTATATTTGCCAAAATGGCATCAATACAATGTCTGAAATAAGATGAGAGAGAAATGCTAGTGGAACATACTCTACTAACTCAAAACCTATATCTAAGCTAGAATATAATGGGCAAGCGTCCTCGAAAACATGAGGGCCTACCAAGTCAAGAGGAATACTCCACGTCCGGATAGATTCAGCGTCGACCTGTAAGATCTAACGTCCACCTGTTCCTGCACCTAAAAATGTAGAGTGGTATGGGTATATGCAAGCACACACCAAGGACATGTATGATTAATAAGAGCTCTTTCCTAACGATATGAATTATGGAAAGTCAAGTCAGTGGACTTGCCAAATTCGGATTAGGAAAGGCATGCCATGAGAGTAACATGCATCATCATACTTATCATTTTGCAAACAGCACATAACATATTGCACATATAAATCACATAGTTCATATCATTCTTTCATATGCCATGAGACCTCGGAATCATGTACTTGACATTAGGACATCCCAAAATGAGGGCTCAACATATGGGACCTCAACTAGGGAGCCTTCTTTAGGAAACACAGAGTCTGTTTCATTCATTCATACGTACTTCATTTTCATTCTTTTCATATACTAGTGCAACCACCAGTCATACCGAGGATGTAGTTTAAGACTCTCATCGGGTTTGCTGTGCAATGACCAAGAATAACCTAGTGTCATTACTTAAGTCTAGATCACCTCTTGATTATCCTATACTAATACCTTTGTTATCGTTCATTTCATTATGTGTATTCTTTGAGGCTAGCCTCATTCTTTCTTTGGGAACTTTAACCTTAATCGACATACATCATGTGAGCATCATGAAATCCAGTGATATAGGGAAATGAACCCTGCTAGATCCTTATATTAGCAGTACAGGTTCAACGACTAGGATATATAAGGAGACCTATACCCGGCATGCCTGACAGTGTCATCTCATGAGATTTACGTGAACCTCCGCCTTTCCCGAAGGAAGGCATCACCACTCATAGCTAGCCTATCGGTGCTTAGTATAAAGTTCCATTACATTCAACTCATACATCATGGAAGCTGGCTTCTAGCATGAGGATATCATAGCTCATTAGATGATTTCTCATCTCATCATTAGTATTAAGTATGCATTAACTTCAATACTTTCATTAGAGTGTTCATAGAGACTAGTCTCTTCATTAACTTTACACTCTCATAAGTGAGTACGTTTTGGTAACATTTACTTAGGCTCATTTGAGATTGCTCTCATCTTTCACATTAGCCTCTTATCATGTTATCACCACATTCTTTAACTTTAGCACATTTACTCTTCATAATTACTCACCACTTTACATGGAAGTTCATTTCATCGTATGCCAATGCACTTGGCTCTTTAGTGTGTATCACACTCTTACTTGACCCCTCTGGGGTTTCATTATCTCATCACATAATATCTTAGGTTCACTTACTTTTTAAATGTATGCTAGACTTATGAGTCCAGACATGCAAGCCATGAGGCTTCATTCATAGTGTATCTAAGTGATTCATATTTACCCAAGATTATGTGGTACAAGACTTATGCATCTTCTAGGTATGCCAAGATATTGATTTCGATCTTTGGAGACAACATTCATTAAATAATTGTTTACGTATGACTTATGTGTCAATACGGAATTGGGCAAGGGAACCCGATTTCGAATCCCTTGGGCAACACTTAATCTTACATTAAACTTGGTGATTGCATTTTTTAGATTTGAGGGACCCTAGTTCGATCCCCATCAGCCCCATAATATTTCCTTTCTTTTTCTCCTAACCCTCTCATCTATTCAAGAGGTTGGGGTTCAATCCCCACTCTCCACATTTATTTTTCTCCTTTATTTTTCTCCTAACTCTCTCATCCATTCAAGAGATTGGGGGTTCAATCCCACTCTCCACATTTATTTTTCTCCTTTATTTTTCTCCTAACTCTCTCATCCATTCAAGAGGTTGGGGGTTCAATCCCCACTCTCCACATTTATTTTTCTTCTTTTATTTTTCTCCTAACTCTCTCATCCATTCAAGAGGTTGGGGGTTCAATCCCCACTCTCCACATTTATTTTTCTCCTTTATTTTTCTCCTAACTCTCTCATCCATTCAAGAGGTTGTGGGTTCAATCCCCACTCACCACATCTATTTTTCCTCCTTTATTTTTCTCCTAACTCTCTCATCTATTCAACAGATTGTGGTTTCAACCCCCACTCACCACATATATTTTTTCTCCTTTATTTTTCTCCTAACTCTCTCATCTTCCAAGAGGTTGTGGGTTCGAATCCCCACAACCTCACCTTATTTTAATTTACATTTTTTCCTTACCTTCTCATTCTGCCAAGAGGTTGTGGGTTCGAATCCCACATACCTCATTTTTATTATTTCTTTATTTCATTCTTCTCCTCTCTCCTTCATCCATCCAAGAGGTTGTGGGTTCGAACCCCACACGCCTCACTTCATTTTTTTTTTATTTTTGCCCTAACTTTTCACTTGAGCTTTACCCCATTTCGAATCCCCCTTACCACATTTTATTATTTAATTTTTTATGACATGTATATGGTGAGGTCTTGGGTTCAATCCCCACTGACCTCAAGCATTTAAAAATATATTTTAGAACGTGATTTGTTTACAGTAAGCTGCCCAAAAACAAATTTCCAAAATTCTAGAAATTTGTTCACCCTCTTTGCATTCCATTTTCTCAACTTTTAGATGTTAGAATTAGGATAAATTTTCGTGTAACATCTAGTGCATCTTTAGGTGAGTTTTCATGGTTACTTTTGAAAATTTAAATTACCTTTTTGCAGTCCATTTTCTCACCCTCTTTCACGTTAAACATCAAGACATTTCGAGTAGTTTATAGGGAGATCTTTAGGTGCATTTTCAAGTCACTTTCGATCAAGAATTATCATTCAATTCAGCAACTTTAAACTCATATGAACATCACGTTCTTAACATATTCATATACGTAAAATACAACATTTTAACATGTAAAATCTAGGCTTCAAACCATGGATAACTCACGGCACACACATGCACAATCAAGTTAACGTAATTCACTTTTTTTCGGAACACATCTTTCTTTTCTCACATAATTTCCGAATACACATTCAAACACGTAATCACAACCAGCCCTAAAATCATCTACTAGAATTCATACCAACGCATACGTTAAATCTTTCAAAGGATCTAATGACAGGGGCATGCAATGGGGACAACCTTAGTTTTTTTACTGGAATTAAGCTGAACTTAGGGGTCTCTTTGGAAAGGAACCAAGAGAGAAGAAAACCCATACCTTAATGTCATTCAACACTTGTTTGAATGCTGCCAATTCCCACGACAGCACTGCCTCACCACCAAAATCCCAAACACAATCCGTCGAGAAGAATGTTGTTGATTTTCGTTTTTATCTTAGCTTTTCGTTTGAATTTTTGTGTGTAAGTTCTTCAAGAGTGAAGAACTATTATTTTCAGTTCTTTTATTGATAAAAAACGTGAGAATGAGAGTGAGAGACGTGAGAATGAGAGGATTAGGATTTGGAGAGTTAGGTGGACACTTAGTCAAACTAGGACTTCTCATTATTTTATTTTATTTTAATTTTATCATTAAAAAATCTGATTTTCCTTTACTTAAATCAGAAAACTAGACATTAATTAATTTAAATAATTCACTAAATACTAATTAAATCAATTTAATCATTGCTTCCACCAAGGCTTGAACCCTGGTGGAGCTAGATTTCGCTTAAAGGGTCAAAGTCGGCCACCTCTACCCAAATTGCCCCTTAACCATATTAACTAATTAATTAATTAATTATTTGGGGTAAATAAGATACTACCCTTAGCTTGGAAAAAAACATTTTACCCCTAGACCCTCCAAACTTAAGATTACCCCTTTTTAAGTCCGGTTAAGACTCATCCGGGCAAATCTTCATATTCGATTGCCCTAAATGGTTGGTTCTCACCTTGCCTAGATCCACTAACTCACCAAGTTGGTCGGCTTGGCTAGTGCATAGGTTCTGAGGTCTAGTTCTACGCGCAACAAGACGTGTGAACCCGGTCTAATCCATGCATTCTAGGTACGTTTAAGCATTACTTCGCATAGTTATATTAGGGTTGTTATATTATCCCACCCTTAGGAACATTCGTCCCCGAATGACACTACTCTTTACTAGCAATAAGTAAGTCACCTATAGAACGTATGCATACCTAGGTAATTCAATACTCCTCATTGGTGAATATCTGATTCACATATTAACATGATAGTGCACATCCTTGAAACCTACTAGTAGCTTCACATTAATAGACTAAGGAACTCTATCCTAAACTAGTCTCATCAAAGCATACAACATAAGTAAACATATAAGTCACACAAATCAGCAACCAACATGATGACTCAAATATATTAACCTCATACTAGTGCATAAACACCATACACAGTCAAATACATGAAAGACTAATTAAGGCTACGCACCCGAGACTTCACCAGAAGTGCCTTCCCTTGCATCCCTAGACTTGAGTGTGAATAATCGTTTCCTCCTTGGAGCCTCTTCACATGGACCATTAGGCTAAACTCTATCCTTCCCTTGTTCTTGACTTCTCCTATTCGGACAATCCTTCACCATGTGACCCTATTTGCCACAACTGTAACAAGCGTTAGAGCCCATCATACACTCTCCTCCATGCAGTTTGCCACACTTCCTACAAGGTGGCCTCTCATGAGGTGTATCTACTTCAATGTTTCTATTAACTCAAGACTCAAAATCCCTATCATAGCGACCCTTAGATAAACTTGACTCCCCTTGGCAGGAGAGTCCCTTCTTAAACCTGGGCTTATCCCTGATTTCAGTACTACTCTTCCTTGAAAAATTCTCCTCAGCTTGCCTTGACATGTTCCCTACCCTAACGTGCTTCATCTTCCTGCTTTCCTCCACTTGATGGACATGGACCATAAGCCTAGAAAGTTCCATGGTGTCATGCAACATAACTGCCCTACACTCCTCCTGGAGATCCGCAGCAATCCCTGTCAAGAATCTACTCATCTCGTCTCTGTTGTTAGACATAAGAGAAGTGGCATACTTGGAAAGTTTTACGAACTTCATGGAGTAACCCCTAACTGACATCGAGCCCTGCTTAATGTTGATGAATTCCTCAACCTTAGCCTCCTTCATTTCTCTAGTAAAGAACCGCTCCAGAAAAGTCATCTTGAAAAGATCCTAAGTCATAGGACGTCCTCCTAAGGCCCTGCTATCCTGCCACATCTTATACCAGGATTGAGCTACATCCTTTAGCTGGTAGGATGCCAGCTCAGCCTTCTCCATCTCAGTCAAGCCCATTGCACACAGTATCTTGTGGATCTCATCCACAAACTCCTGGGGATCCTCCGCAGTCTTAGATCCAGTGTAAACGGGAGGATTCATCCTCGTGAAGTCTCTTAACCTACTAGCCATGGTACTGGCAGGTGGGTTCTCTCTGGGAACACCTCGTTGCTCCGCTTGGGCTGTCATAGCCTGAACTTTTAAACTGATGGCTTGGGCCATCTGTGCCAGGGCTTTCCTCACTTCTCCATCTGTCAATCCAGCTGGGTTAACATGCATCTCCATTCAAGCAGCTGGGGCCTGGGGTGGAACGTGGTTGCCCGCAGCAGCTGCTCCTCCTCTTCCCCGACCAGCGTTCCTCCTTATGTTCATTTTCTGAAAGATAAGAATTGATGTTATATACGCTCATAACACCAAGAAATCAGACATTAAGGAAAGCACGATAAGATCATAAGAAGGGAAATTTTCCTACGCATCATGCAGTCTCTAATTCATGATAGTGGTGAACTTCACTACCATGACTTAGAAACTACTCAATGTGGTTGATGTGAACTTATTATCCTCGGAATTTAGTCTAGTGCTCTGATACCAACTTTGTCACGACCGGAGTCTAGACCCCAGACGAGACCGGCATCATTGACCTCTCAGAGGTCGCAGACAAGCCTACATACGTCATCGTTACTTCATCTAGGTTAATTTTAGCGGAAAATTTGAACTTTTTGTTATTTAACATTCATATAAGACCTCCTACTTAAACTCATAAACGTTCACAATCAACCAACTAATATTAAGATCATCAAATGAAAGAAATAGTTCAATACTGCATTAAGTGTATACTTGCCAAAATGGCACTAATACAATGTCTGAAATAAGATGAGAACGAAACGCTACTGGAACATACTCCACTAACTCAAAACCTATATCTAAGCTAGAATATAATGGGAAAGCATCCTCGAAAACATGAGGGCCTACCAAGTCCGGATGACTGCTCCACGTCCGGATAGCTTTAGTGTCGACCTGTAAGCTCTAACGTCCACCTGTGTCTGCACCTAAAAATGTAGAGTGGTATGGGATTAGTACACACTTGTACTAAGTATGGGTATATGCAAGAACACACCAAGGACATGCATGATTAAGAAGAGCTCTTTCCTAACGATATGAATTATGGAAATTCAAGTCAGTGGACTTGCCAAATTCGGGTTAGGAAAGTCATGCTATGAGAGTAACATGCATCATCATACTTATCATTTTGCAAACAACACATAACATATTGCACATATCATATCACATAGTTCATATCATTATTTCATATGCCATGAGACTTCGAAATCATTGACTTGACATTAGGACTTCCCAAAATGAGGGCTCAACATATGGGACCTCAACTAGGGAGCCTTCTTTAGCAAACATAGAGTCTGCTTCATTCATTCATACGTACTTCATTTTCATTCTTTTCATATACTAGTGCAACTATCAGTCATACCTAGGATGTAGTTTAAGACTCTCATCGGATTCATTGTGCAATGACCAAGAATAACCTAGTGTCATTACTTAAGTCTAGATCACCTCTTGATTATCCTATCCTAACACCTTTGGTATCATTCATTTCATTATGTGTGTTCTTTGAGGCTGGCCTCATTCTTTCTTTGGGAACTTTAACCTTAACCGACATAGATCATGTGAGAATCATGAAATCCAGTGTATAACCCCACACCAAAAAGAGGTGGAATCACCGGCCAAAGTGAACCCAAGCATGCTAGCGTATGTAGGGAATTAAACCCTACTAGATCCCTATATTGGCAGTATAGGTTTAAAGACTAGGAGATATAAGAAGACCCATACCCGGCATGCCGGACAGTGTTATATCATGAGATTTACGTGAACCTCCGCCCTTCCCGAAGGAAGGCATCACCACTTATAGCTAGCCTATCGGTGCTTAGTATAAAGTTCCATTACATTCAACTCATACATCATGGAAGCTGGCTTCTAGCATGAGGACATCATAGCTCATTAGATGATTTCTCATCTCATCATTAGTATTAAGTATGCATTAACTTCAATACTTTCATTAGAGTGTTCATAGAGACTGGTCTCTTTATTAACTTTACACTCTCATAGGTGAGTACGTTTTGGTAACATTTACTTAGGCTCATTTGAGATTGCTCTCATCTTTCACATTATCCTCTTATCATGTTATCACCACATTCTTTAACTTTAGCACATTTACTCTTCATAATTACTCACCACTTTACGTGAATATTCATTTCATCGTATGCCAATGCACTTGACTCTTTAGTGTGTGTCACACTCTTACTTGACCCCTCTGGGGTTTCATTACTCATCACATAATATCTTAGGTTCACTTACTTTTTAAATGTATGCTAGACATATGTAACAACCCTAAAAATGAACAGGATCAAGACTTATGTTTTTCAAGAATGCTTGTGATTAGACCAAGGTCCACACGTATTGATACGCGTAGAACCAGACCTCAGAACACTTACTAAGACCAAGCCAACTAACTTGGGAGTTAATTGAGCTTGGAAAGGTTGGAACCAACCATATGAGGCACGCGAAAATGAAGATTTAATCGAAAGAGTTTTTACCGGACTCAAAAGAAGAAATCTTAAGTTTTGAGGGTCCAAGGGTTAAATGGTCTTTTCCAAGAGAAGGGTAATATTGTAATTACCCTGAGGAACAAATTAATTAATAAATTAATTTATTTATTTAAGGCAATTCGGGTGGGGCAACCCGAATTGACCCACTTTTCGCAAATGGGATCACTCGGGTTCGAGCCCCACTAGAAGCAAGATTTGACTTGATTTTATTTTAATTTGTTAACTTAATTTTTAATAAATAATTAATATTAATTGATTTAGGAAAAAGAAATCAGATTTTTATTAATTTTAATTAATTATTTAAGTTGACTAAGTCCTACCAACTAGTCCTACTTCTACTAGACCACTATCTCCCATCCCCCACTCTCTTTTCACGTTAATCTCTCTCTCTTTCACTCTCTTTTTCTGGCTGCAAAACGTGATAAAACAATCAGAAAAGAAGAACCAAGTAAATGCAAAAGTTCATCAAGAACTTGAAAGCTAGAAACACAAAAGAGAAAGCAATTCGGTAACGTTAAGCAAAACGTACTACACTAGTTGGGTAAGGTGTGACTTTGGGTGTGTGGACTGATTTGTGGAGAAGTTCTTGGGTAGCATTCTGGACATTTAACAAGAAAACAAAGGTATGGGTCTTCTTACTCTTGGTCCCTTTCCCAAGAGACCCCTAGGACTCAATATATTCGGCTCAAAAACTAAGGTTGCTTTCCCCGTTGCATGTCCCTGTCATTAGCTCCCAACGAATTCGTAGGTTGGTATGAATGCTAGTAGACTTAGGATTATGTGAGGTTTGTGCTGGATATGAATGTGTTGAATGTACGTTAATTTATGAAAAGACAAACCATGTGTGTGTTCGGAATTATGAAAAATGTGTGGCATGACATGAGTTTCGGCCTAGAGGCTTAATAGTGTTAATGTTGTGTTTGTTGTTTTATGTACATCAATTGAAGTAAATCGTGATGTTCACAAAAAGGAAATGAGGCTGAATTGAATAAAAATCTCATAGTCAATTGATTCTATGAATGATGCACTTGAAATTACGTTAAAACGGAATCCATGAATGTAATCTTGTGCTAAGTAATGCATTAGTGTTATGAGTTAGAAATTACCTAACATTTTCAGCATTGTACAAGTTAATTTTAGACTAAATAAAAAGGCATATGAATCTGGAAATTTACTACAAAATAAAAGAATGAGGCCACTAGGAATTGAACCGTGACCTCATCCTTGGGCGAAATAGACCACGAAAAAGGGTGAGGGCTGGGGGGGTCGACCCTGGGTCTGATGCAAGGAAATGAGTAAGAGAAAAATTAATGAGGGGAGTGAGATTCGAACCCACCAACCCTCGGTCAGAACTCATGAAGAATAGAAGGGAAAATTAAAAAAAAAGTGTTGGGGCTAAGGGGATTCGAACCCCTTAGCTACTGCCCGCGAAAGTGAATAAAAAAAAATAGGTGAGGCCGTGGGGGTTCGATCCCACGACCTCACTGCCCACGCTCTCAACTGAGAGAAAATTATTAAATATATATATGGGGCTGTGGGGTTCGAACCCACCACCTCACAGCCCTTAAACGAAAATTAATTAAAAGAAGGAGGCTGTGGGGGTTCGAACCCACAACCTCCCTACTTGGGCGAAATTAAGAGAAAAATAAAAGAGGCTGTGGGGGTTTGATCCCACAACCTCTTGGTTTAAGAAAAGTGAGAGAATGTCATGTTAAATAAAAAAAAATGAAAATGGGGTTGTGGGGGCTCGAACCCACAACCCATCGTCCAAATTTAAGAAGAGGGTTAAATAGAAAAGTAATCCTTCAATGTTAATATTGTGATTTAACTTAGAGTTAAAATGTTATGAATATTAGAATAAAATCAATTAAAAATATAAATGATATCCAATTGATTCAAGACTTGGGTTCCTTGCCCAAACTTCCGTTTGATACATAAGTCATACGTGAACAAATCATCCAAGAATAATGCCATCTACTTAGATCGAAATCAAGAGCTTGGCATATATACAAGATACATAAGTCTTGTACAATAAAATTTTAGGAATGTATGAGTCACATAATGAACTACGAAGGAAGCCTCATGGCTTGTATGTATAGATACATAAGTCTAACATACGTTCAAAAGTAAGTGAACCTAAGATGTATGAAATGAAATGATGAACCCTAGAAGGGTTAAGTATGAGTGTAAATACACTAAATGGCCAAGTGCATTGGCATATGACGAAATGAACATTCACGTAATAAGAGGTGAGTAACTAAGAGAAGCAAAGGTGCTAATGATGATGAATGTGGTGAAAACATGATATGAGGCTAATGTAAATCATGAGAGTAATCTCAAATGAGCCTAAGTAAATGTTACCAATATGTATTCACCTATGAGAGTGTAAGATAATGGAGAGACCAGTCTCTATGAACACTCTAATGAGAGTATTGAGCTTGACACACTTAATACGAATGATGAGATGAGAAATCATCCATTGAGCTATGATGTCCTCATACTAGAAGTCAGCTTCCATGACGTATGAGATGAATGAAATGGAACTTTATACTGAGCACCGATAGACTAGTTATGAGCGGTGATGCCTTCTTTCGGGAAGGGCGGAGGTTCACGTAACTCTCATGAGATGAGACTGTCCGGCTTGCCGGGTATGGGTCTCCTTATATCTCCTAGTCTTCGAACCTATACTGCCAATATAGGGATCTGGCAGGGTTAAATTCCCATGTACGCTAGAATGTTATTGGATCACTTTGGCCGGTGATTCCACCTCTTTTCGGTGTGGGGGAGACACTGGATTTCATGATGCTCACATGATCTATGTCGGTTAAAGTTACAGTTCCCAATGAATGAATGAGGCCAGCCTCAAATGATGCACATAATGAAATGAATGAATACCAAAGGTGTTAGGATAGGATAATCAAAAGGTGAGTTAGATTCAAGTAATGACATTAGGTCATTCTTCGTCATTGCACAACGAACCTAATGAAAGTCTTAAACTACATCCTAGGTATAACTGGTGGTTACACTAGACTATGAATGAAATGAAATGAAGTACGTACGAATGAATGAAGCAGACTCTGTGTTTGCTAATGAAGACTCCCTAATTAAGGTCCCATATGTTGAGCCCTCATTTCTGGGATGTCTTAATGTCAAGTCCATGATTCCAAGGTCTCATGGCATTTGAATGAATGATATGAACGAAGTTATGTGCTACCTGTAAAATGTATTGTATGTTATATGATATGTGCTATGTGTAAATGTTATGTGCTGTGAGTATATGTGATAGGTATGATGATGCATGTTACTTTCATGGCATGACTTTCCTAATCCATATTTGGAAAGCTCACTGACTTTCCTAATCCAAATTTGGAAAGTTCACTGACTTTCCTAATCCAAATTTGGAAAGTTCACTAACTTTCCTAATCTCAATTTGGCAAGTCCACTGACTTGACTCCAAAAATCATGTTGTTAGGAAAGAGCTATTCTTTCTCATGCATGTCCTTGGTGTGTGCTTGCATATACCCATACTTAGTACAAGTGTGTACTAACCCTATACAAACTCTACTATTTTAGGTGCAGGCACAGGTGGACGGTAGAGCTACATGATCATCGCTGCAGTTATCCGGACGTCCAGCATTCATCCGGCTTTGGTAGGTCCTCATGATTTCGAGGATGCTACTATTTTATGTTCTAGCTTAGTTTAGGAGTTGAGCTAGTGGAGTATGTTCCACTAGAGTTTCTTTCTTATTTTATTCAGACTATGTATTGGGCCATTTTGGCAATTATACAATTATGTTTAATGAACTATTCCTTTCATTTGATTATCTCTTAATGTTTAGATGGTTGATGTTGAACAAATTATGAATGTATTAGAAATGTTTAGTAATCAATGATTAGAAACAAAAAAGTTTCAAATTTTCCGCTAAAAATTAACCTATGTAAAGTAAGAATGACGTAAGTAGGCTTATCTGCGACCTCTGAGAGGTCAACGACGCCGGTCTCGTCTGGGGTCTAGATTCCAATCGTGACAAAGTTGGTATCGAAGCACTAGGTTAAATTACGAAAATAATAAGTTCACATCAACCACATTAAGTAGTTTCTAAGTCATGGTAGTGAAGTGCACCACTATCCTGAATTAGAGACTGCATGATGCGTAGGAAAATTTCCCTTCTTCTGATCTTATCGTGCTTTTCTGAATGTCTAAATTCTTGGTGTTATGAGCGTGTCTAACATCAATCCTTTTTGTTTTTCCAGAGAATGAACACTAGGAGAGGATTTGGTCAGAGGAGAGGAGGAGCAGCTGCTAGGGGTAATCAGGATCTACCCCAGGCTCCAGCTGAAGGAGTGGCCATACCAGTTAACCCAGCTGGGTTGACTGATGCTGAGTGCGGGCATCTTTGGCCCAAATGGCACAGGCCATTACCATGCAGGCCCAGGCTATGACTGCCAGGTCAACAGACAGATGTTCAAGGAGAACCCACCGGTCGTAGCATGGCTGACAGACTGAGGGATTTCACGAGGATGAATCCTCCCATTTTCACAGGGGCTAAGACATCGGAGGATCCTCAAGAGTTTGTAGATGAGGTGCATAAGATCCTGGTGGCTATGGGGGCCACTGACATTGAGAAGGCTGAGCTGGCTTCCTATCAGCTCAAGGATGTAGCACAGACTTGGTGCAAGATGTGGCAAGATAGCCGTGTCTTAGTTGGAGTACCAGTCACATGGGAGCTGTTCAAGACAACATTTCTGGAGAGATTCTTTCCCAGGGAGATGAGGGAGGCCAAGGTTGAGGAATTCATCAACCTCAAACAAGGCTCCATGACAGTCAGGGAGTATTCCCTGAAGTTTGTTAAGCTGTCAAGGTATGTTGTTTTTCCCTAAGTATTTAATAGCAAGAATAAGAATAATACTGAACCTTGTTGAAATCTCCCAGGTATGCTACTTCCCTGGTTTCTAACAGCAGGGATGAGATGAGCAGGTTCCTCACAGGAATCAATGGAGACCTGGAGGAGGAGTGTCGATCTGCTATGCTCCATGATAATATGGATCTTTCCAGGTTGATGGTGCATGTCCAGCAGGTAGAGGACAGCCGCAGAAAAAAAGGTGTTCGTGATGCTAGGAGGCCCAGGCCTCAAGATCAGGCAGGACCCAGTCATGGAGGCCACAGGAATAACTTTGGCGTCCGTGAGCAGCCAAGGTTCAAAAAGGGGCAACAGAGTTCTGGGAATTCTAATCCTCAGAGGAGTACTACACCTAAAGGAGGCAGACCTGAGCCCAAGAAGGGAAATGGAGGTGAGATGCAGCGTACTAAGAAGAATTGTGCTAAGTGTGGCCGAGCTCACAGTGGAGAGTGCAGACAGGGCACTAATGCCTGCTTCGGTTGTGGTAAGAGTGGACACATGGTCAGAGACTGCCCACAGAACAGAGGTCAGGCTGGGGGTAATACTCAGCCTAGGCCTAACCCACAGGGTGCAGCAGCAGCCGAGCCTCCTAAGAGGAACAGGTTCTATGCCCTGAAGGGCAGAGAAGAGCAGGAGAAGTCCGCTGATGTGGTCACAGGTATGCTGCAAGTGTTCTCAACTTCTGTTTATGCTTTACTTGATCCAGGGTCTACACTTTCCTTTGTAACTCCTCTGCTTGCTCTTACTTTTGAGGTATTGCCTGAAGTTCTACATGATCCTATAGTGGTTAGTACACCTTTAGGAGAGAATGTAAGAACTGATAGAGTATATAAAGATTGCCCAATAGTTGTGAGTGGTAAAACTATGTGTGCAAACCTGGTTGAGTTACCCATGCATGATTTTGATGTTATTCTTGGCATGGATTGGCTTCACAGTTGTTATGCTTGCTTGGACTGTCGTAGTAGAGTGGTGAGGTTTCGCTTTCCTAATGAAGAAGAGTTAGTCTGGGAGGGGTACAATTCGAGTCGTCCTAACCCCTTGATTTCTAACCTTAAGGCCAATAAAATGATGTCCAAGGGGTTATTGTGTCATCTTGTGAGTGTTAATGATTTAGATCATGACATTCCTTCCATAGACTCGGCACCTGTAGTGAATGAGTTCTTAGATGCGTTCCCTGATGATTTACCTGGAGTCCCTCCCCTTCGAGAGATTGACTTTTGTATCGATTTAGAACCCGATACTAAACCAATCTCAATTCCTCCTTACAGAATGGCTCCAGCGGAACTCAAAGAGTTGAAGCTGCAGTTAAAAGATCTCACTGACAAGGGTTTCATTCAACCGAGCATATCCCCTTGCGGCGCTCCAGTGTTGTTTGTAAAGAAGAAGGATGGAACCCTTAGAATGTGTATCGATTATCGACAGCTCAACAAAGTCACTATAAAGAATAAGTATCCACTCCCTAGAATAGATGATCTATTTGATCAACTCCAACGGTCTAGTTTCTTCTCTAAGATTGATCTTCGTTCAGGGTATCATCAGCTTAGGGTTAGGGATGGAGATATCCCAAAGACAGCCTTTCGTACCCGCTATGGTCACTATGAGTTTTTAGTCATGTCATTTGGTCTCACGAATGCACCTGCTGCATTTATGGACCTCATGAACAGGGTCTTCCGTGAATACCTTGACTCTTTCGTCATAGTATTCATTGATGACATTCTCATCTACTCTAAGACCAAGGAAGAGCATGAACAACATTTGAGACTAACCTTGCAGGTACTTAGACAACATCAGTTGTATGCCAAATTCAGCAAATGTGAATTCTGGCTGAGATCAGTGACCTTCCTGGGTCATGTTGTGTCCGATCAGGGCGTGGAGGTGGATCCCAGGAAGACTGAGGTGTGAAGAACTGGCCAAAACCTCTTACTCCTACTGACATCCGTAGCTTTTTGGGATTGGCTGGTTACTATCGCAGGTTTGTGGAGGGCTTTTCTTCCATTGCTGCCCCATTGACAGCTTTGACTAAGAAGAAAGCCAAGTTCGTGGACGGAGACTTGTGAGAAGAGTTTCCAGGAGCTCAAGGACAGACTCACTTCAGCCCCGGTGCTTACTTGCCTAAGTGTGGTGAGAACTACACTGTTTATTGTGATGCATCTAGGGTTGGTTTGGGTTGTGTTCTTATGCAGGTTGGTAAGGTGATAGCCTATGCATCTAGACAACTCAAGGTTCATGAGAAGAATTATCCCACTCATGACCTGGAGTTGGCAGCTGTGGTATTTGCACTGAAGCTGTGGAGGCATTATCTGTATGGAGTGCATGTAGATGTGTTCACAGACCATAAAAGTCTCCAGTACGTGTTCACACAGAGGGAGCTGAATCTACGTCAGCGAAGGTGGTTGGAGCTGTTGAAGGATTATGACATGAATGTGCACTATCATCCAGGTAAGGCTAATGTTGTAGCTGATGCTTTGAGCAGGATGAGCATGGGAAGTACAGCTCACATTGAGGATGAGAAGAGGGAGCTGGTAAAAGATGTACACAGACTGGCCAGACTGGGTGTGCGTTTGGTTGACTCCACTAGTGGGGATGTTTCAGTTCATCCTAGTTCTGAATCATCCTTGGTAGTTGAAGTCAAGCAGGGTCAGCATCTAGATCCCGTGTTGATGGAGTTGAAGGACTCAGTGCTGATGAAGATGAATGAGTCTTTCGCTTTGGGAGGTGATGGCATACTTTGATATCAGGACAGGCTGTGTGTTCCAGATGTGGGGGATTTGCGGACCAGGATTGTTGCAGAGGCCCATGGTTCCAGATATTCTATACATCCAGGTTCCACCAAGATGTATCATGATCTCAAGCAGATTTATTGGTGGGATGGCATGAAGAAGGACATTGCAGAATATGTGGCCAAGTGTCCTAATTGTCAGCAGGTTAAGGCAGAGCATCTTAAGCCTGGTGGTCTGACGCAGATTATTGAGGTTCCGACTTGGAAATGGGAGGCCATTAATATGGACTTCGTGGTTGGCTTCCGAGGACTAGGAGGCAGCATGACTCTATATGGGTTATTGTGGACAGATTGACTAAGTCTGCCCACTTTATCCCTGTAAAGTCTACTTACAGAGCCGAGGATTATGCGAGGCTCTACATTGATGAGATTGTGAGATGGCATGGGATTCCCTTGTCTATTATTTCAGACAGAGGAGCTCAGTTTACTTCTCATTTCTGGAGATCTTTCCAGAAGAGCTTGGGCACGCAGGTGAAGCTTAGCACTGCCTTTCACCCTCAGACAGATGGGCAGGCAGAGCGCACCATACAGACATTGGAGGATATGTTGAGGGCGTGTGTGATTGACTTCAGAGGTAACTGGGATGACCATCTGCCTTTGATAGAGTTCTCGTATAATAATAGCTATCACTCCAGCATTGGGATGGCACCGTTTGAGGCACTGTATGGTAGGAGGTGTAGATCTCCAGTTGGGTGGTTCGAGGTTGGAGAGTCATCCATTTTGGGGCCGGAGATCATTCATGAGGCCTTAGAGAAGGTCAGAAGGATTAGGGACATGTTGACTACTGCGTACAGTCGGCAGAAGTCATATGCTGATAACAGAAAGCGGCCCTTAGAGTTTGATGTTGGTGACCAGGTTTACTTAAAAATATCACCTATGAAAGGGGTGATGAGATTTGGTAGGAAAGGGAAGCTGAGTCCGAGATATGTTGGGCCATATGAGATCCTACAGCGTGTGGGTGAGGTGGCCTATGAGTTGGCATTGCCGCAGAGTTAGCTTCTGTCCATCCAGTCTTTCATGTATCTATGTTGAAGAAGTGCCTAGGTGATCCAGCATCAATCTTACCTGTTGAAGGTTTGGGGGTTGATGAAGACTTGTCTTATGAGGAGGTACCGGTTGAGATCTTAGACAGACAGGTCAAGCGGCTGAGGAACAAGGAGATTGCCACAGTGAAAGTAATGTGGAGAAATCATCTTGTTGAGGGTGCTACGTGGGAAGCTGAGGCCGACATGAGGGCCCGCTACCCTCACCTGTTCAGCTCTTGAGGTTAGACTTTATACTCTTAAACCTATGCTTCCTTACCTCCCCGTATTTGTTGCTATTGATTGACTGTGTATAGTGCTTTTATTATGATCTGACTGGCATTACAACATGAAGTAGTAGTGTCATTCGGGGACGAATGTTCCTAAGGGGGGATAATGTAACAACCCTAAAATGAATAGGATCAAGACTTAGTTTTTCAAGAATGCTTGTGATTAGACCAAGGTCCACACGTATTGATACGCGTAGAACCAGACCTCAGAACCCTTACTACGACCAAGCCAACTAACTTGGGGAGTTAATTGAGCTTGGAAAGGTTGAACCAACCATGTGAGGCACGCGAAAACGAAGATTTAATCGAAAGAGTTTTTACCGGACTCAAAAGAAGAAATCTTAAGTTTTGAGGGCCAAGGGTAAAATGGTCTTTTCCAAGCCAAGGGTAATATTGTAATTACCTGAGGAACAAATTAATTAATATATTAATTTATTTATTTAAAGGCATTCGGTTTCGAGCCCCACTAGAAGCAAGATTTACTTGCTTTTATTTTAATTTTTAACTTAATTTTTAATAAATAATTAATATTAATAACTGATTAGGAAAAGAAATCAGAATTTTTATTAATTTTAATTAATTATTTAAGTTGACTAAGTCCTACCAACTAGTCTACTTCTACTAGACCACTATCTCCATCCCCCACTCTCTTTTCACGTTAATTCTCTCTCTCTTTCACTCTCTTTTTCTGGCTGCAAAACGTGATAAAACAATCAGAAAAGAAGAACCAAGTAATGCAAAAGTCATCAAGAACTTGAAAGCTAGAAACACAAAAGAGAAGCAATTCGGTAAAGTTAACCAAAAGTACTACACTAGTGGGTAAGGTGTGACTTTGGGTGTGTGGACTGATTGTGGAGAATTCTTGGGAACATTCTGGACATTTAACAAGAAACAAAAGGTATGGGTCTTCTTACTCTTGGTCCCTTTCCAGAGACCCTAGGACTCATATATCGGCTCAAAAACTAAGGTGCCTTTCCCCGTTGCATGTCCCTGTCATTAGCTCCCAACGATTCGTAGGTTGGTTATGAATGCTGGTAGACTAGGATTA
>JAJJBR010002592.1:0-18932 GCA_022817965.1 Solanum lycopersicoides
TGGTATATCATGTAGTGACTTGTACATGGTTTCTTATATGTTTAAAGTACAATTAGCTACTGCCATATATGTGTTTTATTGATGAATAAGGTGTATAGATCAATGATGATCAAAGGGTGAGAATTGGGTAAGAATGCTTAATTCCTTTACTCTTCTACTTCTCTATTCCTTATAGTCATGTTGATGAAGCCTTATATGGCATTTTGTGGTATGGTCCACTTATGGTGGCGGTGTTTACTTTATTGTCATTATATATGTGTTGACCATGGCCTTGAAGGCATATTGATGAACTTATGAACATGTGCTTAAGATGATACTATGAGAAGATTATGCTTACTTTCCTATTCTAGTTGAGGATTAGGTTGTGTGGCTATTTCATGAGCATGTGTATAACGATGTTAGGGTAAAGTATAGGTGCTGCCATTAATGTGTTAAGATGGTTAATAACCCCTTACCTATGTACCCCTTATATGAAAGTGTGAATATCTAAAGTTAGGAGTCTTGATTACATTGTATATATTGTCTTGTCTCCTATGCTATTATGTGTTGTGTGTTATGTACTTGGAAGTGTAATGTGGTCTAAGAGGGTGGTTGACTTAAGAAGTCATTGTTAGCCATTATGTGATCATGTTGGTCAATGTACACACACTCTCACTTACATGCATATTATAAGTAGTATAAGTCATTGTGTCTAAATGAAAGGTAGTTCTCATATTCACTAGTGTCTACTACGATGCATATTAAGGTGATGTTTATGAATGTATGATTTGTATTCCCTTACTAGGATGTCTTGATAGATGTACTAGTATGGGCAAGGGTATGGGACCTTGTCTACGCATTGCACATGTGTATCTTGATAGGATAGTTCCTAGGTTTGGTTCTTATGCATATGAAGGATGATTATATGAACATGGTATGAATATGATATAATGAAGTATGAATGCGTATAGTGTCTTAGTAGGTTTATATAAAAGTATTGCTCATATAGTTATGCCTATAGACTTATGCATTGATATACTAATATGTGTGACCTTATGTGTTATGTGAAAGGTTTGCTCACATCCAAGTATACACTCACACACATGGATGATCTAGGTTGTGAGAGGGGCCTTACTAGGGGTGCCCAAGAATACTCCAAATCTAGATAGATGCTTGAATATGCTATAAGCATATGAATGATGAATATCCTAAGCTTATATTTTTATAAACAAACGTAATAAAGGCTTTTCAATAAAGGAAACTTAGCCTAGCACCGAGTGAACTTGCAGATGAGGGAGTGACACTTTCCAACATAGGAGAGGTTGGGTTTACTACGATCCTCATGTGAGGGGTGACACTTTTTTACATAAGAAAGGTAGGGTTCATTACGGTCCTCACGGGGTGGATAGCCTCATGACCCAACATAGGGTGTAGAGTTGATATTTCCATGAATTCCCCAAGTTCCATAAACTATGTTGCCACCATAGGATACTAGCTAGTGGAATTCCACCTAGATAGCTATGTCATGCTCGTTTCTACTTTGGCCGGTAGACCACCATCCATCGGTGTAAGGTTTTATTACACCGGATTCCATGATTAGCATCCATGGTCTATGTCGGTTAAGGCTATGGTTTCCCTAAAGGTAAAATGGACAATGGAAGTAATTGAATAGGATCCTAACTAGGAGGACTTAAGGTAAGTTACTTAGGATAGGTGGAAGTAATGAACCCATCTAGACATTGCACAAGTGACTCCTTAGGAAGTCTTAGGAAGGTACCTTAATATATATGATTATGTATGTGTCCTATATGTATGATATTGTAGTCTTGGTTTGACTATGATTATATTGTACTATACTTCTATGATGGCATGTGTTGTCTTGTGTAGATGCTATGTATGGTATTCTCTTATGTTCCTAAGGTGATGCATTGCACCAAGTATCCCTAAAAGATTAATTAGTAGGCAAATGAATTGAGAAAAGAGTTAGATGTGAAAGAGGGAAGAGTTCACTGTAAAGTGACCTCAAATTGTACTTAAATTCTATATGTACTTTTCTATGATGTTTGGCCTTTGATTGTGTTGCTATGAAGTATGTGGATGATATAAATGCGATTGATAAAGGTTTTATGATGATTTTCTCAAAATGGCATGAAGTATGTTTTCAAAGGAAATGTCCCTTTTAAATACATGTTTTTGCATGTTTGCCATACTTAGTACATTCTTGTGCTAATCCCATTCTTCTCTACTTTTTACACAAAGTGTAGGTTATGGAATGATTAAAAGAGATCTAGGATTGAGGAGCTTGATAGGTGATTTCCCAAGCTCAAGGAAAGGAATCCTTAAGTTCAAGGATGTCCTACTAATGTCTTTAATGTAAAGTCTTTAAATATTGTATAGTTATGTAATGTGTCATATGGGCCGTGTCCCTAATGTACTCTAAAGTTATTGAGCCTAAGATGGCAAAGAGACTTAGAGTCTAAATATGTATTATGACTTATGTTTTATATATATATGATGTGATGTTTCTAGCATATGATGTGCTATGAAAAGTTTTAAATTTTCCGCTAAATTTACTATGCCAATGCAATGAACGATATGAGACGCTTGTCTTAGACCTCCGAGAGGTCGACGACGCCGGTTACAATCCAAGATTGTACCCTATCTTCTAGTGTATGATTTTGGGTTGTGACAAACTTGGTATCAGAGCATGAGGTTTATGTAGCGGTTTTAGGTTCTAAAAATTCTCATATTGCCACGTCTAGTAGAGTCTTGTATCATTGCGGGTGAGTCGTGACACATCAAATGGTACGAGAGGCTATAGGACGATAGAGTTTCCCTTCTTCGTCAATCTCATATCATGCCATAGAACATAATTCAATAAGATCTCTCTCTTATGTTTTCTTGTCCGGTGGTCTTTTAGATGTGATTGCTTGGATGAGAGTTCTCTATGATTGAGGGAGAAAAGGTGAGTTTAAAATTTTTATCTTTGTTTTATGGTTTGAATGAGTATGGGTGAAGGTGACACTTGTCCTTATTGATGATGTATATACTAACTAAGGCGACTTGAAGGGTTAACTAGACTTATGTAGGGGTATGGGACTCTACCTATGTCTTGCACTAGTTTTCCTTGATGGAGACCTTAGGAGGTTATTACTATGAATGTGTATGATGATAAATGTGAATGCCCTTATGAGGTGATATCTATGCTTGTAATCATGTAAGTAGCCTAGTGTGCTAAAGATATGGAGTTATCCATGCATGAAGGTTATAGATGAGTGGAGTATGGTGCTAATTGTAGTTCTTGTTGAGTTATTTGATTTAGTAGAGTTATGGGGCTTTACTTGATCATTGCACATGATAACTCTATGGGGATTATGATTAGTTATCTTACCGTACTATGTATGAAATATCTCTTAGTTGATGATGTAATGCCAATTGTGGCAATATATGAAGTCTTTGTGAAAAAGCAAGTTATGTTGAATGATGTATGCCATGATATAGTTGAAGCATGCTAGGAGTTATGGTGGTTAAAGTGAATTCACTTAAATTGTGTATTCCTATATGGTTTTGTATGATAGGAGCCAAATATTAGGATTTGAACTTGGATTGTGTAATAACTACTTATGGAGGTATGCTATCCTATGAGTGTATGTGATTAAAGGTGTGCATTGTTTTCATTTGTATATAAGTGGTACTTGATGAGTTTCTAGTATAAATTGGAGTATTTTGTAGAGACTTAAGTTGTAAATATAGTATGCATGCTTATGAAGGATGAGTTGGTAAAGCTTTGTATCTTATAATTCCATACTTGTTCCCTCAAATGTCTAAATGTTGCCCTTTTGGGTATTTGGAAGCATGCTCGTTGTAAAGACTAGGCAACTTATTGTATCATGTTTGGAGAACCTACTAAATTGTTATTTAATTGAATATTGTTGAAATATGTGTAGAATTTATGAATACGAACATGATAAGGAATGTGGAAAAGAATTTTATCTATTTAAATTGAAGGATGAGAATCTTGTGACATGATGAGTCGTAGAGTTATTTCTAAACTTCTTATTGTGTTAAGAACTTCCTTGTTGTATTTCCCTAATGATGTATGACCTTAGTGTCTTGCATTGTAGAAAGACCTTATGTGAATTTAATATTATGATCAAAATTGATGGTTGAGAATGATTTGCCTAAAATGATAAGGTTTAGAATGCCTTAGAGTTGCTAAATTAAATTAATGAAGATTCCCTCTAAAGTAGTAATTACTTTAAGTGATGAATATGAAGGTTGTGTATTTGATATCCTCTATATGTTGGGTTAAGTTGCTCTTAATTGGGTTTACCCTAAGTGGGGGATGGTGTTTGAGTAGTGAGATTGTAGAAATTGTCTACATTGTTCTTCTATTCTTACTTGAATTGGAAAATATGAATTTCTTAGTATGCTTGTTCATGAAAATAGTCTTGCATAAAGTGTGAATTGCATGATCTTTATATAATTGATATGAATTGATTGACATCATCTTAGAGACATGGTGAATTTTCCAAAGAGCATGTAAAGAAGTTTTTGATAAAATCCATGTTTTCTCTTGTTAAATTGCATTTCAATGTGCTAATTGTGAAGTTGACTTCATGAGGTAAGATAAGGAACTTGGTAATAGTCACTTGTAGGGTAAATTGTTTAGCCTTGTAATGGAAATTGAGTCTCTTTTACAATGAAATATGTTGACTCTCTTAAAAATTTAGTGATTTGATGATTTGTAATGCAAAATTGTAGGCTCATTCTTGAAAAATGAAAGCATGTCAAGCTAAGTGTTCATGTGTATGCCTATAATTGTGTTATTTTTCCAAAATAAGGCTTACTATAAGGGTGAGTATTATGTTAAGAAAAGAAATTGTGGAATGACTTCCTATTTTGTTGCGATGTATTTGGTGTGACTTGCCGTTTAGACTTCACTAGGAAGAAAAATATATGCATGTCTTGGCTTGAAAGTTGAGATTTCTCATTTTTAAAGAAATTGATCTTGTACTTTGCTAAGGTGTGAACTCATGATGCATGAAATGTGTTGAGGAGCAAGATATTCCTCCATGTACACCACTAAGCATGGGATGATTGAGTATGACCTTCATGGTACTAGGTCTAACTAATGAAGATCTTTGTGATTTAACTAACTCAAGTTTATATGCATTGAAGTATGAGTGCCTAACTAACTTTGAGTATGAGTTATGATCTGCCTATTAGTAGATTTTCAAGGTTTTTTCTTGTAATGAATTAATGCGTAATGATCTTGTTATGATTAGGATAAGGATGTTGTCCCATGAACATGAAAAAGAACTTTTATGTTTGATGCACTAAAGAGTGAGTGAGTAATGGTTTTGCTTGCTTGTGTGCATCGAGTGCTAAAATGATTTGATGATATTTTAAATGTTATTAACTGCTCTTATGTGCATTGAAGTCCTTGATGTGATTAAAGAGTCCTAAGTGTCATTCGAGGATGAATTTTCCCAAGTGGGGGATATTGTAAGACCTCGATAATGAAATAAGGTGTCTAGATCCTAACATGTTCGTCTTAATGTTATAAGGTCCTAAAATGCCTTATTATATTATATATAGTCAGTGTGCAAAGTTTGAAGTGATTTGGAAGTCGGACGTCAAGGGACGTCCAAGACGTTCGACGAATAGTTGCTTATGTTCCTCATGTGTGTATGCATGCTTAAATTGTATGAACTGAGTCTCATAAGTCTTGAAATGGTTTTAAATGATGTTTAATGTTATTGTATGAAGTTTCGTGAAGTTTTGAGGTCAAACGCCCAAGAACGTCTAAGGCGTTCGAAAGATAGCCCCTAAGACGTTCATCGTATGTAATGTTGGGGTCAAGGCTGTTTGGACGTCTTGTAGGTGTTTGTTTTGGATGAAACTTATGTGGAAGGTCTATAACATACTAAGGTTTGTAATCGCGTTGGAAACATCCGGATACGACTTCTAAAGGGCCCCATAAGAGGCCCCAAAATAAGGACCCCAAAGCTGCCTAGACACTGCCTGGGCAGTGTCCCTTGACGGACCCAACGACGGGTCGTTGGTCCCCCAACGTCCCGTCGAGCAGGTCTCGTCGAAGGTTACTTGACTTGGGTAGGACTTAAGCCAAGATTTTGGCTAAGTAATGGGCGACGGAGGGCATGACGCCCTGTCGAGGCCCACGTCGCGAGTGCCTGCAGGTTTGGATGCCTGCGTGCTGCCACTTAAAGGTGTGAATGGGAAATTCACCCCACGTCCTAACGTGACTATAATAGGTTTATTTAAGTAATTTTAGGTGTATTTAAGTCATCCAAAACGTGATCAACTCATTCACAAATTCGCTCACATGTTTAAAGCCTTTCCCTCCCAAAAATGTTCTCTCTAAAACCACCATTGTTGGTGAAGCTCAACAGCTGCTTGGAGATGGATTTTCTATGGATGAATCATTAAGTTTTAGAGGTTTTCATGTAGATAAAGGTATGGCAATACTTCATCTTCAAGTAACCTTTCACTTGAGGAGTTCTTCTCAATGTTTTTCAAAGAAATCTTATGATCAACTTTCCAATCTTCCAATCTAGCCATGGGTTCTTTCTCAAAACATTTTTAATGATTAAATAATGATGAATTGAAGTTAATACAATGTTTTTAATGTGTTTTCACTCCAATTGCATGATGAACCCATGTTCCTTCCAAAAATTGGTTTAGCCTTTGCATGGGCTTTGTGATCTTGACTTGTTATCGATTGAATTATGATTCCCTTACGTTGAAGTGATTGTATATACTGTTATTTACATGAATTTATGTTGAATTGATGTTGAATGATCCATGAGGATCAATGTATGAAGATTTGAGCATGTTTAGCCTAGTTTATATAGTTCACTGTAACATTGGCTTTCTTATGATCTAAAGTGAATTTCGATTAAGTTGGGGTTCTTGTAGCTACTTTTTTAGGTTAATAACATGGTTGAATTGTGGATGTAAATCATGTATGACCAAAGTAGAGAAGGCTTGGTTGAATTAATCTAGGTTCTTCTTGTCTATGAAGTTGTAACTTGTGATCTTGACGTTAGGATAGTCGCTATAGGAATTGATTATGGTTAATGTCTATAGCTGCTGCCTATAATGAAATATGAGGATGAATTATATGTAATTAATACAATATGGGTCAATTCATGATAGGTTGAATATGATTAATCTATGTAAACTTACTTTCCATGAACTCCCTATATGAAGCATGCTTGTATCGACCTTAATGGCAAATTGTAGTAGTGTCTCATATAGATTATGATTTCATAAGCTACTTCCTTAGGGTGATATGATTCATTAAATATTACCTATAATCCATATGAATGAAATTGATTAACGATCTATGTTCTTCTACTTTCCTAGTATGTGATGTATATGTTATGGTATAATCATGTAGTGACTTGTACATGGTTTCTGATATGTTTAAAGTACATTTAGCTACTGCCATATATGTGTTTTATTGATGAATAAGTTGTATTGATCAATGATGATCAAAGATTGAGAATTGGGTAAGAATGCTTAATTCCTTTACTCTTCTACTTCTCTATTCCTTATAGTCATATTGATGAAGCCTTATATGGCATTGTGTGGTATGGTCCACTTATGGTGGCGGTGTTTACTTTATTGTCATTATATAAGTGTTGACCATGGCCTTGAAGGCATATTGATGAACTTATGAACATGTGCTTAAGATGATACTATGAGAAGATTATGCTTACTTTCCTATTCTAGTTGTGGATTAGGTTGTGTGGCTATTTCATGAGCATGTGTATAACCATGTTAGGGTAAAGTATAGGTGCTGCAATTAATGTGTTAATATGGTTAATAACCCCTTACCTATGTACCCCTTATATGAAAGTGTGAATAGCTAAAGTTAGGAGTCTTGATTACATTGTATATATTGTCTTGTCTCCTATGCTATTATGTGTTGTGTGTTATGTACTTGGAAGTGTAATGTGGTCTAAGAGGGTGGTTGACTTAAGAAGTCATTGATAGCCATTATGTGATCATGTTGGTCAATGTACACACACTCTCACTTACATGCATATTATAAGTAGTATAAGTCATTGTGTCTAAATGAAAGGTAGTTCTCATATTCACTAGTGTCTACTACGATGCAAATTAAGGTGATGTTTATGAATGTATGATTTGTATTCCCTTAATAGGATGACTTGATAGGTTTACTAGTATGGGCAAGGGTATGGGACCTTGTCTACGCATTGCGCAGGTGTATATTAATGGGATAGTTCCTAGGTTTGGTTCTTATGCATATGAAGGATGATTATATGAACATGGTATGAATATGATATAATGAAATATGAATGCGTATAGTGTCTTAGTAGGTTTATATAAATGTATTGCTCATATAGTTATGCCTATAGACTTATGCTTGATATATGAATATGTGTAACCTTATGTGTTATGTGAAAGGTTTGCTCACATCCAAGTATACACTTACACACATGGATGATCTATTTGGTGAGAGGAGCCTTACTAGGGGTGCCCAAGAATACTCCAAATCTAGATAGATGCTTGAATATTCTATAAGCATATGAATGATGAATATCCTAAGCTTATGTTTTTATAAACAAACGTAATAAAGGCTTTTCAATAAAGGGAACTTAGCCTAGCACCGACTGAACTTGTAGATGAGGGAGTGACACTTTCAAACATAGGATAGGTAGGGTTCACTACGGTCCTCATGTGAGGGGTGACACTTTCTTACATAAGAAAGGTAGGGTTCATTACGGTCCTCACGGGGTGGATAGCCTCATGACCCAACATAGGGTGTAGAGTTGATATTTCCATGAATTCCCCAAGTTCCATAAACTATGTTGCCACCATAGGATACTAGCTAGTGGATTTCCACCTAGGTAGCTATGTCATGTTCGGTTCTACTTGTGCCGGTAGACCACCTTCCATCGGTGTAAGGTTTTATGACACCGGATTCCATGATTAGCACCCATGGTCTATGTCGGTTAAGGTTATGGTTTCCCTAAAGGTAAAATGGACAATGGAAGTAATTGAATGGAATCCTAACTAGGAGGACTTAAGGTAAGTTACTTAGGATAGGTGGAAGTGATGAACCCATCTAGACATTGCACAAGTGACTCCTTAGGAAGTCTTAGGAAGGTACATTAATATATATGATTATGTATGTATCCTTTATGTATGATATTGTAGTCTTGGTTTGACTATGATTATATTGTACTATACTTCTATTATGGCATGTGTTGTCTTGTGTAGATGTTATGTATGGTATTCTCTTATGTTCCTACGGTGATGCATTGCACCAAGTATCCCTAAAAGATTACTTAGTAGGCAAATGAATTGAGAAAAGAGTTAGATGTTAAAGAGGAATGAGTTCACTGTAAAGTGACCTCAAATTGTACTTAAATTCTATATGTGCTTTTCTATGATGTTTGGCCTTTGATTGTGTTGCTATGAAGTATGTGGATTATATAAATGTGATTGATAAAGGTTTTATGATGATTTACTCAAAATGGCATGAAGTATGTTTTCAAAGGAAATGTCCCTTTTAAATGCATGTTTTTGCATGTTTGCCATACTTAGTACATTCTTGTGCTAATCCCATTCTTCTCTACTTTTTACACAAAGTGTAGGTTATGGAATGCTTAAAGGAGATCTAGGATTGAGGAGCTTGATAGGTGATTTCCCAAGCTCAAGGAAAGGAATCCTTAAGTTCAAGGATGTCCTACTAATGTCTTTAATGTAAAGTCTTTAAATATTGTATAGTTATGTAATGTGTCGTATGGGCCGTGTCCCTAATGTACTCTAAAGTTATTGAGTCTAAGATGGCAAAGAGACTTAGAGTCTAAATATGTATTATGACTTATGTTTTATATATATATGATGTGATGTTTCTAGCATATGATGTTCTATGAAAAGTTTTAAATTTTAAGCTAAATTTACTATGCCAATGCAATGAACGATATCAGAGGCTTGTCTTAGACCTCCGAGAGGTCGACGATGCCGGTTACAATCCAAGATTGTACCCTATTTTCTAGGGTATGCTTTTGGGTTGTGACAACCCCCCAACTTGTTATGTCTATCAAACACAAGTGATTAATGTTCATTAAGCTCTTACTTTACTTAGTTCACTATGAACTTATGATTCTACTCCCTTACTCGATCGTTCACTTCGAACATGCTACTTATTCTTTCTTACTATCTTAAAGAATTCTCTTAGCATTAACGGAAGTTTATCATGCGAGCTACATGAAATCCAGTGTCTCCCCCACACCGAAAAGGGGTGGTTCACCGATTAAAGTGAACCAAGCTATGTGTCTTCCCCACATAAAAAAGGGGGATTCAGCGCCTAAAGTGAATTGTTCGATGTCTTCCCCACATCGTAAAGGGGGGTTCATGGCAGTAGTGAACCAGATACTTGTCCTGATCTATAATCGACATAGATGATGTGAGATAAACATGAAATCCGGTGTCTCCCCCTCACTGAAAAGAGGTGGAATCACCAGCCAAGGTGAATCCTAACTTGCTAGCGTGTTTAGTTGGTGGGCTCCACTAGCTAGGTTCCCCTATGTTGTCAACATAATTCTAAGACTAGGAGACGTACTGAGACCCTGGCGATCTCATCTCATGAGACTTACATGTGCTGGCACAAGCTCATTGCTAGTCTATCGGTGCTAAGCTCAGATTTTTATCTTCTTATCTTTTAGAGTTTACTCATTACATTATGGAAGCTTGCTTCTACTTATGAGTTTTACTTACTCTATGGATGACTGGTCATCCCTATATTTACTTTATGATTATGATCTTGAAGCTTTATTTTATCATCATGGTGGGAGTGAGACTTGTCTCACGGACTCTAGCACCCTCTTATGTGGGTCATGTTAAACAAGTCAACTCATAATCTTTACTAAACATATAACCAATTCAACGAGTACTCATAATTATCAAACATTCTCGAAGCACAAATAGGCATTACAACATTCAACGTTCATGTAAATAACACCTTAAGTATGCGGATCTAACATGTATAAGTTATTCGACACTTAAATCACTAAACATACACATAAAGATAAGTTAATACCAAATACAATTAACAATGAATAAATAATTACACGACTAATACTACAAGAATTGGAAATCAGGAGAACAAGGGAGGTGAACATGCGAATCAATGGGAACAGCCGTAGTTTTGATATTCTTGAAGTAAAAAAACGTTTGAAAAGCCTCTTGGAGAGAGAATCCCAGGAGAGAAAACCCATACCTTGCTGTAGAATTAAATCTACTAAGATCACTACGAACTTTGCACGAAAAACCTTGAAGACTCTTGCTAACGTTCTAGGCTTCCACTTGCGGTTTCTCTTGTTCACGGTTTTGGCGTTAATGGTGATCAATCTTAGGTCTAAATCTTTTTGATAACTGATCATTAACTAATTTAATTTAGATTATATACTTAACTAAAATAGCTTAGGTAGTTAATTATCAAAACGCCCTTCCTATATTGACTAGACTTAGGGAACTTTTAGGCTTTACCGATTTTTGGGTCTTTCCTAGTAGTTTAGGTTTTGTCCTATTATTTTGAATTAATTAAGTTTCTAAATTAATTAATTAAGTAACCTAGGGTAATTACCAAAGTATCCCTAAGTGGTTAGGACCATAACAAACTCTTTGGACCATCCTAGGATAGGTACTAGGTTGTTTTTTTCTTGTCTTAACCAAATCTGGAAATTTCCTTTGTATTTTCGGTTTTAGCCTTTTAGATTAATTAATTAAGCTGCTAATAATTAATTAAATAACCTAGGGTAGTTACTAAAGTACCCCTAAGTGGTTAGGTCCATCCTAGGTTAGGCACTAGGTTCTCCTTAAATTAGTTAGGCTGTTAGTTACTTAGTTAGTTTGTCCTAGGTTGTCGGGTCCCATGGTTGGCTGTTCTTGGTTAGTTATAGGTTAGTTGGGTAGTTAGGTTAGTTGGGTAGGGTCTAGGGTAGGTTAGATGGTCTGTTGACACACAGCTTGTTCTGCATGTAAGGTAGTCCCCCCAATCGCCCTAACCGAATCGGTTAGGATGGCCGCCTCTCTCTCGGCCAGTCTTGCACATGTGCAAGCACATGTGTTGTGTGTACTTTCCCAACTAACTATTTCGAAGGCTCATTTGGAATATTTACTTATTGTCCCAAGGATCCTCACTATGTCCTTGGGCACTGTTTACTCTACATGATCATTTTAAATGGTTATGTGCTATGGTACTACTCTTGACACTTGGATGCCAAGTACCTAATGTGTTGCATTAGAGATCACTATGTATTTATTTTAGCTTAGGGTCTTCATTGCAGGTACAATTTCTAAAAAATCTTGGAATATGTTTCGATTACTTGGATATTATTATGGAAATTGGATAACACCCCTTAGTAAATTTTCTTTACTATGCCCAATATTTTTCAATATTGGGCATCGGCGTGCCTATGTACCCCCTATACGCATTCTTAAAGACCTATTTCGCTCTTCACTAGACACGTATTTTTCCAGAATGTTACACTTTATGTCATCCTATACATTACCATAACATCATCAATATAACCATTGTAGACTCATATAGTCATGTAGGAACAATCATGCATCAACTCTAAGACTACACGCATGAACACGTAGTAATAGTCTAACATGATCACCTAACAACATCAAACGTTCACATTACTAGCATGTAGATAGATATGGTCATACTTTACATAATCAACTTCACAATCATCAAAATACTTCAAGTAGTTGCCGAAAAGGTCATGATCATCATAATACATAAAGTAACGCCGACAAGGCCACATCCATTGCAAGTAAAGTACATAACACCACCATCATAGGTGGACCATACAAAACACAACATAATTGAGGTCTAATTAACATAAAATAAAGAGAATTGGGGCAGCGTACCACAACTCCATTCTCACCACTTCATTCTGTATCTTAGTCATCCAATTCAATATCATAGGGCCCTTACCCGTGGCCATGAACATCAATTTAATACATAAATCACAATACTCAATGAATCTAAACCAATTAAATATAGATTTATCAATCTAAGACAAATTAGACATTAATTGAATACAATTCTTACATCAGTCAATAGCCCATCGAAAACTACTCTATAATTCATAAGTATAGAGACAAGATCACTTAACCCATAAATAGTCAAAATAAGGATTGCATGGTTTGCATGGGTTCATAAAATTATAGCTTTAAAACATTGCATTAACATCAATTCAATTATAAAACATTGATTCAAAACCATTTATGCAAGAACCCATGGCTAGTTTATGAAATTGGAAGATTCATGTTTTTGATCTTCTATGAAAATCATTGGAATTGACTCCTTGAAGAAAAATATTTCAAGGATAAATAACCATACCTTAATTGTGATGAAAAGCCCACAATATTAATGGATAAAAACTTGAGAATCCTATCTTCTTCCTTGGAGCTTTAAAGCTTCAACAATGGAGTTTTTAAGAGAAGAATGGAGAGGTTTTGTTTTGAGTTGAGGGTTTTGCTTTAATTGGTGATGTTAGGGGTTTAAATAGGTCTAATAACCATCCATAAGTTACTCCTAAATTACCCAAAAGACCCCTACATTTATTGGACAAATTAACCAACTCAAGTTTGACTTAAAAACGACGCAACGAAATATGGGACTTTACTGCGCGTCGCGGAGACATTTCCAAATCATATTTTTTGAAAATTCTTGGACAGAATGGTTCGTGACAGCCCCGCGTCGCAAGGCATATCTTTTGCATACTGTGTGACAGTTGCGCGTCGTGCAGCAGCATGTCAGTTCTTGGCTGCTTGGAAGCTTCGCTGGACCATGTTTGGGTCCTCCTCGGGGGCCCTTTTGATGGTCCCCGGGGCGTCGTTCTTGGACGTTTCGACCCTTTGTATGTCAGTCTATGCCTAGGAACTCTCGGTACTTAATTTAACCTTCAAATCATGCGCAAAACATCACTATAAAACACTACGACACACTAGTTCAACTTCGACTAGTTTCAAAACGTCTTGGACGTTCTTGGGCGTTTGACCTACAAACACTTCCAAAGTTCATATACTGCCTAAGAAGACTATTATTAACCATTTTATGACTTTAAAACATAATGACAGAAGTGATAGACTCTAGTTCAACCTAGCTCATTTTGAGGGTGTAACAATACTCGCCCACTTGGAAAACATTCGTCCTCGAATGAAACTGGCTATTCTTTGAGCATTTTTAAGAGTTAAGACTCAAAGACTAACATCTCATAACAATACCACACAATACACACTATGCACATGTAGGAGAGACATCAATTTCACATAACAAAGAGACTCACAACACAACAAGAAGGTAGGAACTACATCTATAATTCATCATGCAATAAGTCTCACATTTTCACTTCATATAGGAGGAAGTTCCTTCTACACATAATATCATGCTCATATACATGAGCTCTATACTCATCATAACAATTTTTCATGAAAGAACAATTTAGTCATAATTTCATAATCTTTACAGTGTGCACCAATTTCTTTAAAGTGAAACATGCTCAATTTTCCGAAAATGCAACTCTTAAGCAATTTATGATGGAAGCATGACAATATGAGAGATAAAACCATATAAACTCACTTTAAAATATAATCATAACTTCATGAAATGCATAATGCAAGGATTCAATGAAATTCAATTTCAACTAGACTCCTAAACACAATGCAACTTGCTACTATGACATTCTATCTCTCAAGTATGAATTAAATAGAAGAGATGAGACAACAAATCACTATTCTACTACTCATAATACTCCCCCACTTAGAATAAACTCATATATAACAAAAGAGAAAACTATAACTTATTGGCATCATCATCATCATCCGATTTTGTTCCTTTGGCTCGAAGGGCATAGAAGTGATTACTCTTTGGAGCACCACCATCCGGAACATTAGGAGGAACTTGCTTGGCCTCTCTTCCTCTAGCCGCAATAGTAGGACAGTCTCTCACCTTTTGATCATCCTTCCCACAACCAAAGCACCCACTACACTTCCCAAAGTGCTTCTTCCCACAAGTAGCACAAGTAGGCTTAGCCACTTTAGAACCACCACCTCTCTCATAGTTAGCCTTAGGAGAACTATAACCATCTTGATTTGGAGACCTCTTCTTAAACTTATGTTGAACTTGCTCATCGGTTCTTCCCCTCTTAGCATCTCTACTTCTCCTCCCATGTTTAGACTCTTAAATGCATTGAGCATACATCATAAGCCTATATAGAGTCATGTCACCATGTAGCATGGTTGTACGACACTCATCCTTCACCATATCCGAAACACCCGTCAAGAAACTACTCATCTCATCCCTAGGGTTAGACATCAAGGATGGAGAATACTTAGACAATAGGCTAAAATTTAAGGAATACTTCTAAACACTCATGCTACCTTGCCTAAGGTTATTAATTCCTCAATCTTTACCTCCCTCTTCTCACAGGGAAAGTACCTTTCTAAGAATGCTTCCTTAAACTCTTCCCACTCTAAGGGACCCGATTCAACCGATCTACTATACTTACATTAAGTAAGCCATACTTGATCAACATCTTTCAATTTATACAAAGCTAAATCCTCTTTCTCCTAGAAGTCACTCTCATTGCATGCACTATCTTATACACCTCATCCGTGAAGGCTTGGGGATCTTCTACCACCTTAGAAACAAAGAAGATAGGAGGATTCATACTCACAAATCCCCTCAATCTAGAGGTCATAGTACTCTCCATAACATTAACCCTAGGCCCAATGTCTCTATTCACTTGAGTTGTCATAGTTCGGGCTAGGGTAAGGAGAGTCTCTCTAATCTACCCACTAGCCATTACCGGGGGAACAACCGGAACCTCATTACCTTCTTCCACAATAGGGAATTGATTACCTTGATCACCTTGAACACCTTGATGAACTTGCTCAACTTGTGGCACATGTACACCTCGGGGAGAAAGTCCCTCGTTCACATCATTCTCCTCAACCCTCCTAGCCGGTGTCCTCCTTGTATGCATCTTCCTAGAAACACAAAGAAAACCATAAGGAAAGAACACTCATAAATTTTAATATTTTGGCACGACATAAGAGTAGAAAAGAACGGAAACTCTATCGTACTATAATCTCTCGCCCATAGGTAGGTCGCGACTCACACCGATGGTCAAGAATCCACTACACGTGGCCTTTGAGACTTTTTGATTCCTAAGTACTACTTCATAACCTTATGCTCTGATACCATGTTGGTTACGACCCAAGAGTATGTAACAACCCTAAAAATAGATATGCTAAGCAATGCTTAATGTGCCAAGAATGCCTACGATTAGACCAGGGCTCACACAGATTGATGCGCGTAGAACCAGACCTTGGAACCCTTGGTACAGCCAAGCCAACTAACTTTGGGAGTTAGTTGAGCTAGGAAAGGTTGGGTCCAACCATGTAGGTCTCTCAAATACGAAGATTTACTCGAAAGTGTCTTTACCAGACTTTAAAAGAAGAAATCTTAGGTTTGAAGGGTCTAGGGGTAAAATGGTCTTTTTTCTAGGCTAAGGGTAGTATCGTAATTACCCTAAATATATAATTAATTAATTAATTATTAAGGTGGAGGGGCAAATTGGGGAGAGAGAAACGAAATGGAGCTTTTGAAGTTAAGTCTTGCTCCACCCGGGTTCGAACCTAGGTGGAAGCAATGAATTAAATTATTTTTAATTTAAGTTGGTAAATTAATGTAATTAATTTATATTTGTTATTTATTAGATGATTTAAAATAAAAGGAAATCAGATTTTTAATAATTAAATAAAATCTTATTTGACTAAGTCCTAAACTAGACTCCTAAGCCTAAGAAACTCTCCTCTCTCCACACTTACCTCTCTCTCTGACGTCTCTATCTCACCCTCATTCACGTTTTTTCTGCCAAATATAACTTCAAAAAAAACAGTAGGTAAACCAAAGTTCTTCACACTTGAAGAACTCACAACGAAATTACAACAACACAACTAATCAAAACGTTACGCAAGAGGGAGGATTATTTCGTCGAATTGGTGTTGAAGTTGAGGGGATTTGGACGTGATTTTTGGAGAAAGTTTTGGGCAGCAAGTCAAGGTTTGAACTACATAAAAGGTATGGGTTTTCTTACTCTTGGTCCCTTTCCCAAGAAGACCCCTAGGATTCAGTCGATTCTAATCCAAAACTAGGATTGTTTCCCCGTTTCATGTCCCTGTCACTAGCTCCTATTGATGGTTGTAGGTTGGTATGTCTGCTGGTAGATATTAGGCATGTAATGTGTTTTTTCGTGATGAATATGTTCATGAATGTGTATTTGGAATCGTACGAATGATAACCTATGCTTTCCGAAAATATGTGTTTATGTGTGTGCAATGTGTAGTCGTGACTTTGAACACGAATTAAAGTATGAAAATGACTTATTTTATGGTTGTATTTCACGTGCTCAAACTTGTATTAATCGTGATGTTCATATGAAGTATAATGTGGCTGATTTGAGTGAACAACTATTAGCTAAATGATTCACGAAATGCCCTAAGAATTAACTCTAAATGTTGATGAAAAGAAGCTGAAAAATGTATCTCAAATTTCCAGCACATTGTTGGTTAATTTAAGCCAAGTAAAGTTCTTTAATAAGCTATGAGAAATAAAGAAAAATAAGTGAGGTCACTGAGGATCGAACCCGTGACCTCACCATGTTAAAAATCAGTGAAATAAGGTGAGAAAAAGGAAATGTGGAGAGTGAGGATTGAAACCCCAACCTCTTGAATGGATGAGAGAGTTAGGAGAAAATAAAGGAGAAAAATAAATGTGGAGAGTGGGGATTGAACCCCCAACCTCTTGAATGGATGAGAGATTTAGGAGAAAAATAAAGGAGAAAAATAAATGTGGAGAGTGGGGATTGAACCCCCAACCTCTTGAATGGATGAGAAAGTTAGGAGAAAAATAAAGGAGAAAAATAAATGTGGAGAGTGGATTAACCCCAACCTCTTGAATGGATGAGAGAGTTAAGAGAAAAATAAAGGAGAAAATAAATGTGGAGAGTGGGGATTGAACCCACAACCTCTGGATAGGTGAGATAAGTTAAGAGATAGAGATTAAGAATAAATAAAATAATAAATAAAAAATGAGCTTGTGGGGATTGAACCCACAACCTCCTTGACTTAAACGAAAAAAAGAGAGGAGAAAAAGAAATGAAATATTATGGGGTTGATGGGAATCGAACTAGGGTCTCCCAAATCTGAAAAATGCAATTATGAAGTTTAAAATAAGATTAAGTGTTGTCCAAGGGATTCGAACTTGGGTTCCCTTGCCCAAATTCCGTATTGATACATAAGTCATACGTGAATTAAATGTTCAAGAATAATGCCACCTACTTAGATCGAAATCGAGATCTTGGCAAAGATACAAGATACATAAGTATTGTACTATATAATCTTAGGAAGATATGAGTCACTTAACGAACTATGAATGAAGCCTCATGGCTTGTATGCATAGACCCATAAGTCTAGCTTACGTTTAAAAATAAGTGAACCTAAGATGTATGAAATGAAATGATGAAACCCTAGAAGGGTTAAGTAAGAGTGTGAAACACACTAAATGACCAAGTGCATTGACTTATGATAAAATGAACAATAAAATGATGAAATGAACAATGATATGATGAAATGAACAATGAAATGACGAAATGAACAATGAAATGATGAAATGAACAATGAAATGATGAAATAAGAAATGAAATGATGAAACCCTAGAAGGGTTAAGTAAGAGTGTGAAACACACTAAATGGCCAAGTGCATTGGCATATGATAAAATGAACAGTGAAATGATGAAATGAACAATGGAAATGATGAAATGAACAATGATATGATGAAATGAACAATGATATGATGAAATGAACAATGAA
>JAJJBR010002592.1:19237-33253 GCA_022817965.1 Solanum lycopersicoides
TCTGTTGAGCCCTCATTTCTGGATGTCTTAATGTCAAGTCATGATTCCAAGGTCTCATGGATATGAATGAATGATATGAAAGAAGTTATGTGCTACATGCAAAATGTATTGTATGCTATATGATATGTGCTTTGTGTAAATGTTATGTGCTGTGTGCAAATGTGAAAAGTATGATGATGTATGTTATTCTCATGGCATAACTTTCCTATTTCAAATCAGGAAAGCTCACTGACTTTCCTAATCCAAATTTGGAAAGCTCATTTACTTTCCTAATTCAAATTTGGAAACTTTCCTAATCTTAATTTGGCAAGTCTACTGACTTGACTTCCAAAAATCATGTTGTTAGGAAAGAGCTATTCTTTCTCATGCATGTCCTTGGTGTGTGCTTGCATATACCCATACTTAGTACAAATATGTACTAACCCTACACAAACTCTACTATTTTAGGTGCAGGCACAGGTGGACGATAGAGCTACAGGATCATCGTTGCAGTTATCCGGACGTCCAACATTCATCTTGAGTTTTTAGGTCTCATGCTTTCGAGGATGCTACTATTTTATATTCTAGCTTAATTTTAGAGTTGAGCTAGTGGAGATGTTCCACTAGCGTTTCTTTCCTATTTTTATTCAGACTATGTATTGGTGCCATTTTGGCAATTATACACTTAGTAAGAATTAAACTATTTCTTCAGTTGCTTATCTCTTAATGTTAGATGGTTGATGGTGAACAATTACGTATTAATGAGAATGTTTTTATAAGTATGTTAGGAAACAAAAAGTTCAAATTTTCCGCTAAAATTAACCTATGTAAAGTAAGAATGATGTAAGTAGGCTTGTCTGTGACCTCTGAGAGGTCAACGACGCCGGTCTCGTCTGGGGTCTAGATTCCAGTCGTGACAAAGTTGGTATCAGAGCCATAGGTTAAATTCCGAGAATAATGAGTTCACATCAACCACATTGAGTAGTTTCTAAGTCATGGTAGTGAAGTGCACCACTATCCTGGATTAGAGACTGCATGATGCGTAGGAAAATTTCCCTTCTTCTACTCTTTATCGTGCTATCTAGAGCCTTGACACTTAGTGTCATTCTAAATATCTAACTTCGTTCTTGTGTGCGTACTTAGAAGAATACACACAAGAATTAGGATGACCAAGTGGTCTAAGGTGCTAGACTCAAGATCTGGCCTTCCCAAGAAGGGGCAGTGATAGAAATACCCAGCGTGAACGAAAGACGTTTGATAAGAGTGGTTGTTCGCATGAAGGTGAGTGCATGGTAGGTTCTAAAGCCTGCTATGAGTATTGATGAAGAGGAGAAGGCTAAGTTGGCTGCTTACTAGCTCAAGGAGATGGCTTAGGTATGGATTACTTCATAAATGCTAGACTACCATAGACTATCGAAATAGGGTAGTAAGGTCAAGTTTCCGAATAAGTTAGAGTTAAAATAAATTTATGTTTGCATTTCATGTTGCTTTTTTTTTTGTAGCGTGGACATGATTTTTGAGTTACATGAGTTGTGAGGTGCATCAAGTTAAGTGCGATTGAGAAAGAAGTTCCTCAATCTCAAATATGAAGCTTCAGATAAGCTTGAGTAATATGCCTTATCCTGAGTAAGTGTGAAACAGAAATTAACAAAGAGTAAAGTCTCAAGTATGTTAAAATATTTTCAAAAGTCACCCTCTTTATCTTAAAATGATGTGTAGTGTCATTCGGGGACGAATGTTCCTAAGGGGGGGATAATGTAACAACCCTAAAAATAGATATGCTAAGTAATGCTTAATGTGCCAAGAATGCCTACGATTAGACCAGGGTTCACACGGATTGATGCGCGTAGAACCAGACCTTGGAACCCTTGGTACAGCCAAGCCAACTAACTTTGGGAGTTAGTTGAGCTAGGAAAGGTTGGGTCCAACCATGTAGGTCTCTCAAATACGAAGATTTACTCGAAAGTGTCTTTACCGGACTTTAAAAGAAGAAATCTTAGGTTTGAAGGGTCTAGGGGTAAAATGGTCTTTTTTCCAGGCTAAGGGTAGTATCGTAATTACCCTAAATATATAATTAATTGATTATTTATTAAGGTGGAGGGGCAAATTGGGTAGAGAGAAACAAAATGGAGCTGTTGAAGTTAAGTCTTGCTCCACCCGGGTTCGAACCTAGGTGGAAGCAATGAATTAAATTATTTTTAATTTAATTTGGTAAATTAATGTAATTAATTTATATTTGTTATTTATTAGCTGATTTAAAATAATAGTAAATCAGATTTTTAATAATTAAATAAAATCTTATTTGACTAAGTCCTAAACTAGACTCCTAAGCCTAAGAAAACTCTCCTCTCCCACACTTACCTCTCTCTCTCATGTCTCTATCACCCTCATTCACGTTTTTTCTGCCAAAATAACTTCAAAAACCAGTAGGTAAACCAAAGTTCTTCACACTTGAAGAACTCACAACGAAAATTACAAACAAACAACTAATCAAAAACGTTACGCAAGAGGGAGGATTATTCCGTCGAATTGGTGTTGAAGTTGAGGGGATTTGGACGTGATTTTTGGAGAAAGTTTTGGGCAGAAAGTCAAGTTTTGAACTACATAAAAGGTATGGGTTTTCTTACTCTTGGTCCCTTTCCCAAGAGACCACTAGGATTCAGTCGATTCTAATCCAAAAACTAGGATTGTTTCCCCGTTTCATGTCCCTGTCACTAGCTCCTATTGATGGTTGTGGGTTGGTATGTCTGCTGGTAGATATTAGGCATGTAATGTGTTTTTTCGTGATGAATATGTTCATGAATGTGTATTTGGAATCGTACGAATGATAACCTATGCTTTCCGAAAATATGTGTTTATGTGTGTGCAATGTGTAGTCGTGACTTTGAACACGAATTGAAGTATGAAAATGACTTGTTTTATGGTTGTATTTCACGTGAACAAACTTGTATTAATCGTGATGTTCATATGAAGTATAATGTGGCTGATTTGAGTGAACAACTATTAGCTAAATGATTCACGAAATGCCCTAAGAATTAACTCTAAATGTTGATGAAAAGAAGCTGAAAAATGTATCTCAAATTTCCAGCACATTGTTGGTTAATTTCAGCCAAGTAAAGTTCTTTAATAAGCTATGAAAAATAAAGAAAAATAAGTGAGCTCACTGAGGATCGAACCCGTGACCTCACCATGTTAAAAATCAGTGAAATAAGGTGAGAAAAAGGAAATGTGGAGAGTGGGGATTGAACCCCCAACCTCTTGAATGGATGAGAGAGTTAGGAGAAAAATAAAGGAGAAAAATAAATGTGGAGAGTGGGGATTGAACCCCCAACCTCTTGAATGGATGAGAGAGTTAGGAGAAAAATAAAGGAGAAAAATAAATGTGGAGAGTGGGGATTGAACACCCAATCTCTTGAATGGATGAGAAAGTTAGGAGAAAAATAAAGGAGAAAAATAAATGTGGAGAGTGGGGATTAAACCCCCAACATCTTGAATGGATGACAGAGTTAAGAGAAAAATAAAGGAGAAAATAAATGTGGAGAGTGGGGATGAACCCACAACCTCTTGGATAGGTGAGAAAGTTAAGAGATAAATTAAAATAAAAATAATGAGCTTGTGGGGGATTGAACCCACAACCTCCTTGACTTAAACGAAAAAAAGAGAGGAGAAAAAGAAAGGAAATATTATGGTGTTGATGGGAATCGAACTAGGGTCTCCCAAATCTGAAAAACGCAATTATGAAGTTTAAAATAAGATTAAGTGTTGTCCAAGGGATTCGAACTTGGGTTCCCTTGCCCAAATTCCGTATTGATACATAAGTCATACGTGAATTAAATGTTCAAGAATAATGCCACCTACTTAGATCGAAATCGAGATCTTGGCAAACATACAAGATACATAAGTATTGTACTATATAATCTTAGGAAGATATGAGTCACTTAACGAACTATGAATGAAGCCTCATGGCTTGTATGCATAGACCCATAAGTCTAGCATACGTTTAAAAATAAGTGAACCTAAGATGTATGAAATGAAATGATGAAACCCTACAAGGGTTAAGTAAGAGTGTGAAACACACTAAATGGCCAAGTGCATTGACTTATGATGAAATGAAGAATAAAATGATGAAATGAACAATGATATGATGAAATGAACAATGAAATGACGAAATGAACAATGAAATGATGAAATGAACAATGAAATGATGAAATGAGAAATAAAATGATGAAACCCTAGAAGGGTTAAGTAAGAGTGTGAAACACACTAAATGGCCAAGTGCATTGGCATATGATGAAATGAACAGTGAAATGATGAAATGAACAATGATATGATGAAATGAACAATGAAATGATGAAATGAAAAATGATATGATGAAATGAACAATGAAATTATGAAATGAACAATGAAATGACGAAATGAACAATGAAATGATAAAATGAACAATGAAATGATGAAATGAGAAATGAAATGATGAAACCCTAGAAGGGTTAAGTAAAAGTGAGAAACCCACTAAATGACCAAGTGCATTGGCATATGATGAAGTGAACATTCACGTAATAAGGGGTGAGTAATTATGAAGAGCACATGTGCTAATGTTAATGAATGTGGTGACAACATGATACGAGGCTAATGTAAAAGATGAGAACAATCTCAAATGAGCCTAAGTATATGTTACCAAAACGTACTCACCTATGAGAGTGTAAAGTTAATGAAGAGATCACTCTATATGAACACTCTAATAAAAGTATTGAGTTTAACACACTTAATACTAATGATGAGATGAGAAATCATCTATTGAGCTATGATGTCCTCATACTAGAAGCCAACTTCCATGACGTATGAGATGAAATGTAATGTAACTTTATACTGAGCACCGATAGACTAGCTATGTGCGGTGATGCCTTCTAAGGGCGGAGGTTCACGTAACTCTCATGAGATGAGACTGTCCGGCATGCCGGGTATGGGTCTCCTTATATCTCCTAGTCTTCGAACCTATACTGCCAATATATGGATCTGGCGGGGTTCAAATCCCATGTACGCTAGCATGTTTTGGGTCACTTTGGCCGGTGATCCACCTCTTTTCGGTGTGGGGGAGACACTGGATTTCATGATGCTCACATGATTTATGTCGGTTAAAGTTAAAGTTCCCAATGAATGAATGCGGACAGCCTCAAGTGATGCACATAATGAAATGAATGATACCAAAGGTGTTAGGATAGGATAATCAAAAGGTGAGTTAGATTCAAGTAATGACATTAGGTCATTCTTGGTCATTGCACAATGATCCTAATGAAAGTCTTAAACTACATCTTTGGTATAGCTGGTGTTTGCACTGGCGTATGAATGAAATGAAATGGAGTACGTATGAATGAACAAAACAGACTCTGTGTTTGCTAATGAAGACTCCCTAGTTGAGGTCCCATCAGTTGAGCCCTCATTTCTGGGATGTCTTAATGTCAAGTCCATGATTCCAAGGTCTCATGGAATATGAATGAATGATATGAAAGAAGTTATGTGCTACATGCAAAATGTATTGTATGCTATATGATATGTGCTATGTGTAAATGTTATGTGTTGTGTGCAAATGTGAAAAGTATGATGATGTATGTTATTCTCATGGCATAACTTTCCTATTTCAAATCTGGAAAGCTCACTGACTTTCCTAATCCACATTTGGAAAGCTCATTTACTTTCCTAATTCAAATTTGGAAACTTTCCAAATCTCAATTTGGCAAGTCTACTGACTTGACTTCCAAAAATCATGTTGTTAGGAAAGAGCTATTCTTTCTCATGCATGTCCTTGGTGTGTGCTTGCATATACCCATACTTAGTACAAATGTGTACTACCCCTATACAAACTCTACTATTTTAGGTGCAGGAACAGGTGGACGATAGAGCTACAGGATCATCGTTGCAGTTATCCGGACGTCCAACATTCATCTGGAGTTGGTAGGTCCTCATGCTTTCGAGGATGCTACTATTTTATATTCTAGCTTAATTTTAGAGTTGAGCTAGTGGAGAATGTTCCACTAGCGTTTCTTTCATATTTTTATTCAGACTATGTATTGGTGCCGTTTTGGCAATTATACACTTAGTAAGAATTGAACTATTTCTTTCAGTTGCTTATCTCTTAATGTTAGATGGTTGATGGTGAACAATTACGTATTAATGAGAATGTTTTTATAAGTATGTTAGGAAACAAAAAGTTTCAAATTTTCCGCTAAAATTAACCTATGTAAAGTAAGAATGATGTAAGTAGGCTTGTATGCGACCTCTGAGAGGTCAACGACGCCGGTCTCGTCTTGGGTCTAGATTCCAGTCGTGACAGAGTACCCCCTAGAAATTACGGCATTCTCGAACCAAAACACGGCGTACTTGACCCCTCGGAGGTCTTGTACAAGTCCTTTTGTACCATTCATTGCATCCATGTATGAAAAGTAGTGCGAAATTAAAACTTTTCACACGAAATAATAATACTTCAAAATATCTCTTTTATAGGAAAACATAATGAAAGGCTAAATCTCAAAGTCGCCATCTTAGACATACAAATATATAGGGACACGGCCCATACTTCAACATATAGGAAAATAGCTAAGTCTATTAAAATACTTTAAATAAGAAAATCTAAACATCAAGATGTCCTCAAATGTAGTGAGGACATACCATCTTTTTACTAGAATATACACTAATGCAAGCTTCAACTTCGAGATTCCACTCCACCTACACCTTTAGAGATAGACCAAATGTATGGAATTAGTACAAACACTTGTACTAAGTATGGGGTCATGCATAAAATCATGATAAATGGACATTTGTATAAAACATGCTCTTTTTGAGATAACCTTAAAATACAAGTATAATAGTCACCTACAAGTCCACATATATTCACATAAGTCAGATTCCACAATATACCATCAACATCACTTCACCAAATATAAACATATACACCTCCCACAAAAGGTTATCCTAAGACTCTCTTAAGTAAAACAAGAAGAGACCGCACATACACCCTCTTCAAGCTTACCTAAGCAACCCTCAAAGCTACCCTAGATAGAGCACATTCTATTCAACATAAATTAGCTAAAGTCATGATCGTTCATTAACTCAATTACAAGACATTTCATTAATTAGAGACTTCACATAATAATCTTGGAAAGACCTAGGGACTCACATACTAACATCTTCAAAGTCTACTGTGCAATGTCTAGATACCGTCCCATTCCACTACTTAAACTTCCTAGTACATATCCAACACTAGCATGTATCCCACATGATGAGAATAGGCAATAATCGACATAGACCATACTAGCTAGGCATGTAATCCGGAGTCATAAACCTACTCCGATGGAGGGTGTTTTACTTACCTTGGGTAGAACTAGGACACATCCCATTAGGCACATGGTTAAGGAATATCATGGTCTTTTATGCACTCTAGTCTCATTCTCAAGTAGAGATACATTGTACTCTAGTCTCCTTCTTAAGTAGAGCTACAAAACATAACATATTCAGTCGGTGCTAGCCTTTGTTCTCATACAGTAAATTCAATATAAAGGGGCAAATGAAAAGGTACCATCTCTTAGTCATTACCTAGTCATAATGCACCTACCAAAGATGGGTCCACTAGGGCTGCCATTCAATGGTTTATAAGGATAACTCAACCTTCTCTATATATACAAGGTTCCACATATTAGTCATGCTTAGAAGGACACCATCATAGGTCTACCGATCCTAGACTTTCATTCAACATTCATCCATAGACATACAAGACAAAGGTGCCTAAGCCTACTAAGTCAAGATGTTCATATTCATCATATACATGTATCATGTAAGGGACACAAGTCTACCAAAACAAGACACATCATCAATTCACTTTAGCACACATAGCATATCATTCTTTGAAACACTTAGGAATGACACTTATCATCTTTATGTCATCCTATACATTACTATAACATCATCAATATAACCATTGTAGACTCATATATTCAAGTATGAACAATCATGCATCCACTCTAAGACTACACACACAAAAACATAGTAATAGTCTAACATGATTACCTAACAACATCAAACCTTCACATTACTATCATGTAGATAGATATGGTCATACTTCACATAATCAACTTCACAATCATCAGAATATTTGAAGTAGTTGCCGACAAGGCCATGATCATCATAATACATAAAGTAACGCCTACAAGGCCACATCCATTGCAAGTAAAGCACATAACACCTCCATCATAGGTGGACCATACCAAAAACTATATAATTAAAGTCTAATTAACATAAAATAAAGATAATTAGGGCAGCGTACCACAACTCCATTCTCACCACTTCAATGTGTAGCTAAGTCATCCAATTCAATACCATAGGGCCCTTACCCGTGGCCATTAACATCAATTAAATACATAAATCACAATACTCAATGAATATAAACCAATTAAATATAGATTTATCAATCTAAGACAAATTAGACATTAGTTGAATACAATTCTTACATCATACAATAGCCCATAGAAAACTACTCTATAATTCATAAGTATAGAGACAAGATCACTTAACCCATAAATAGTCAAAATAAGGATTGCATGGTTTGCATGGGTTCATAAGAATTATAGATTTACAATATTGCATTAACATCAATTCATTATAAAACATTGATTCAAAACCATTTATGCAAGAACCCATGGCTAGATTATGAAATTGGACAATTCATGGTTTGATCATCCATGAAAATCATTGGAATTGACTCCTTGAAAAAAAAGATTTCGAGAATAAATAACCATACCTTAATTGTGATTAAAATCCCACAAGATTTATGGGGAAAAACATGAGAATCCTATCTTCTTCCTTGGAGCTTCAAAGCTTCAACAATGGAGTTTTGGAGAGAAAAATGGAGAAGTTTTGTTTTGAGTTGAGGATTTTGCTTTAATTGGTGAGGTTAGGTGTTTAAATAGGTCTAATAAACGTCCATAAGTTACCCCTAAATTATACAAAAGACCCCTACATTTATTGGACAAATTAACCAACTAAAATTTGACTTACAAACGACGCAACAAAATCTGGGACTTTACTACGCGTCGCGGAGACACTTCCAAATCTTTTTTTTTGAAAATTCTTGGACAGAATGGTTTCTTACAGCCCCGCATCGCAAGGCAAAGCTTGTGCATACTGTGTGACAGTTTTGCGTTGCGCAATATCATGTCACTTCTTTGCTGCTTTGCTGCTTCGCTGGACCATGTTTGGGTCCTCCTCGGGGGCCCTTTTGATGGTTTCCGGGGTGTCGTTCTCAGACGTTTCAACTCTTTGTATGTCACTCTATGCTTAGGAACTCTCCGTACTGAATTTAACCTTCAAACAATGCCCAAAACATCACTATAAAACACAACGACACACTAGTTCAACTTCGACTTGTTTAACGTCTTGGACGTTCTTGGACGTTTGACCTCCAAACACTTCCAAACTTCATATACTGCCTAAGAACACTATTATTAACCATTTTATGACTTTAAAACATCATGACACAAGTGATAGGCTATAGTTCAACCTAGCTCATTTTGAGGGTGTACCAATACTCCCCCACATGGAAAACATTCGTCCTTGAATGACACTTGCTATTCTTTGAGAATTTTTAAGACTTAAGACTCAAAGACTAACAACTCATAACCATACGACACAATACACAATATACAAATGTAGGAGAGACATCAATTTCACATAACAAAGAGCCTCACAACACAACAAGAAGGTAGGAACTACATCTACAACTCATCATGCAATAAGTCTCACATTTTTATTTCATATAGGAGGAACTTCCTTCTCCACATAATATCATGCTCATATACATGAGCTCTATACTCCTCACAACAATTTTTTATGAAAGAACTATTTAGTCAAAATTTCATAATCTTTATAGTGAGCACCAATTTCTTTATAGTGAAACATGCTTAATTTTCCGAAAATGCAACTCTTAAGAAATTTATGATGGAAGCATGACAATATGAGAGATAAAACCATATAAACTCACTTTAAAACATAATCATAACTTCATGAAATGCATAATGCAAGGAATCAATGAAATTCAATTTCAACTAGACTCCTAAACACAATGCAACATGGTACTATGACATTCTATCTCTCAAGCATGAATTGAATAGAACAGATGAGAAAAAAAGTCACTTTCTACTACTCACAATACTCCCCCACTTAGAATGAACTCATATAACTAAAGAGAGAAAACTATAACTTACCGTCATCATCATAATTGTCACAACCCCAAAGCACCCCCTAGAAGTTAGGGAAGACCTTCGAATCGTGAACGGGCGTACTTGACCCTTTGGGGCCTTGTACAATAAAAAGGAAAATACAAATTAAGGTTTAATAATGAAACTAAGAGACATAAACTATGTCCTCGAATATATGAGGACATACCCAATCTTGATGGATAGAATTCCAAAGCTTAAACTCCGATCATCCAAAAGGCTTCCAACCTATACTCATAAGGTATATAAAAGTATGGGGTTAGTGCAACAATGTACTAAGTATGTCATATGCAAAAACATGCAAAAAGGGTCATTTTTGTAAAATAACCTTTCATGCAATTTAAATATAACATTCATGAGTTTAGAAGCAAATCAACATAAGAACCATCATTTAGCATTAAGGAATAACTCACATAATTTTGAACCAAAAGAACACTGTACAATAACTTTACCAAAACTTACAGTAAACTAAAAAGGTCATTACAGTGAACTTACTAAAACTTACAGTAAAATTTAATAGGCATTATAGAGAACATTTTGAATTATTACAATGAAGACCTTACAGTGAATGGAACAGTCCAAGTCATATGAACTCTTTTTCCTTTGAAGTTTCCCTAATCCAAGGTTATCCTAAGACTCCCTAAGGTGAGCCAAGAAGGGATCTTCATTACACCTCCCTTCAAAGCACACCAAAGCGACCCTTAAAACCACCAAATCTTAGGCTTACTTCGTTGGAGATCAAATCCACGCCCTTGGCTAACATATGCAAAATACTTATGGAAATATAGGTCACACTTAGTGCAATTTGAGAGTAGCATCCCATACTACCACTCCCAATAGTGCTCCTAATGGATTCCATTTAATCAAGTACTCCACAATAATTATCCATAACCCCATACCATAATACTCATTCACACGGATTTCATGAAAGTACTCTTCTCCCATTGTAGGTATAGGTCACACCAAGTGCAATGTGAGAATAGCATCCCATACTACTACTCCCACTTAGTGCTCCTACTATGTAACTAATGTGGATCGAGCACTTCACGACATACATACACAATATCAACAATATACAAGTTAACTAGTTTCAAATCAATTCTTATGTGGGAGTTAGATTAACCGATAAAGACCATGAGAGCTAGACATGGAATCTCGATATTAACCCCTATCGGATGAGAAATCCTTGCTTCCCTAGTGTAAGGTCATGCTTCTTAGCGTTTACATGGATTTTCGAATAGCTACACCTATGTGGGCACATAGTTAATGGATTAGTAGATTGCTACTAGGTTACTCACTCTCTACTAACGAGGAGTACTCATCTCAAGAGGTACTTTGGACTACAACATCTCAACTCACGAAGTGTAATACACCTCCCCTTCATATCCTCTCGGTGCTAGGCATAACTCCCCACGGATTTCTAAACATAATAGTCTATCATAGAAAGCTCACTAGGAATGGAGAGGTTGCTACTAGACACTACATCTCAACTAACGAAGTGTGTCCACCTCAAGATTCCCCTTTTTACTCAACTTGGCATAATACATTCTTTAAAGTGTGTGTGTGTACATGTGCACACCTTGAATATAAGCATCATTTCATTCTCATCAAGTTCTACACATAATTTAACCTTGATTCATCAAGTTACACACTCTAAATGCTTCTCATAATCATATACTTCATTTAGACATAAACTAGGTCAAACATGCAATTCAAGCTACACCAAACACAATACAAGACCCATTTAAAATATCTCTTAATTTCACATATTAGACATTCAAGATTACATATTCAAAACATACTAAATAACATCAAGTTCATCAATTAGCACCGCTATCCATAAGATGGACCATACCACTCTATATCAATTCATAATAAGAACTATATAATGAAAGCAACTCTACATCAAATCAAACCATCATTACTCATAAGCAATTTATCAATATTTCACCATATTAAGTCCCTTATGGAAGTAGCTACACCAACATGACAAATACAAGAAGACCCAAGTTCATACCCTACTCAAATCATGCTCACAAAACCCATTTTCAAGCCAAAATTTGAAGTATGCATAAACAAGAGTTTCATTAGAGTTTTAACATCAAAATCATCAATTAAACCCAAACTAAATGCATTTAAACCATTAGAACTTAAATACAAGAATATCCATACTAGAAATCAAAGTTAGAAGAAGTTTGAGTTTAGAAACCCTTTTAAAAACCTTTTTGGAAGTTGGCTTCTTGAATGAAAAAATATTCAAGAATGGACACCATACCTTTAAAAGAAGGAAATCCACTAATTTTGGTGAAGAAACACGTCCCAAGCTGCCCTCCTTTCCGTCCTTGACCTTTAGCTTTCAATGGAGTCTTGAGAGAGTTTGTCTTTAGAGAGAGAGTTTGAATTTTAGAAATGATGGTCTTGTCTAGGTCTAGGGTTTAAAACTACTTTAATATAACCTAAAAACACTAAAATTATCCACCTAGGGTCTTAAAATACTTGGGGTGCATTTACATAAAACACCCCAAGTTGGCAGCAACTTCACAGACTCGCAGGCCCTCACAGACGAGACCTTCACCAACGGACCGTCTGTTCATCAACGGACTGTTGGTAGGGTCTCGTGGGTGCATAATTAGCTCCAACATGGAGCCTGGAAACCAAGACCTTATGGTCCAATCGACTCCCTAGGTCGACGGACCGTTGATGGACCAACGAACCGTCCTTAGGGTCGTCGATGGCCACTACTTTTTTGCAGTTTTGCCCAAGTCTTGGGCCCTTAATCGAGGGTCCATCATGGGTCCTAGGTGGGGTCCTGCCCGTACGTTAAACCCCTAAACTAATTCATCTAGGTCATAGGAACATCCCACCTTAGTTTCAAGGAAAACGAACACGTAAAACTCATCCCAACACAACAAGACACACAAGTATATTCTAAGGCATACCTTCCGAACGTCATGGACGTTCTTGGTCGATTGAACTCCAAAATTCACACACTGCCTAAGGACACTAAACTCACTCAGTTTAACTTAAAATCAACTCAAGAAACAACCACGAGGCTCTAGTTCACCTTAGTTCGTTTTGGGGAGTTATATTCTCCCCCACTTGGAATAACATTCGTCCTCGAATGACACTTAAATTTTAAGAACAACAAGGACTCACTTAGCATCACATAATACACTTAGATCATGATCAAAACATCAACAATCAAAGCATCAACTAGCAACGAACATCATTTCACACTTTCAACACTTAGCAACATAGGTAACTTTTTCCAAACTTCACAAAGTCAAAACTCAACCTTAAACTTCTTTTATGGAGGAACTACCTTCTCCAAAATTAAACTTTCTCATATACCATACTTTTACATACATTGAAACTTCAATTCAAGACAAAACAATTTTCTTCAAAAAAATCAAAATACTACAGTGAAGTTCACTGTGTTCACTGCCAAGTTACCAAATTTTTTCGAAAACTCATTCTTTAAGTAATTAATCAAGATGACATGATCATACGAACTATTAAACAACATAAACTCATTTCATAACACAAAATCAACAATAACAAAGAGGTAAGACTTACCAAAACCATCAATCCAGATTAATTATCCTTCCTAGCCCCCATCGAATAGGAAGGGTTCTTATTGGGAGCATTAGGAACTAGGGAAGCTTGATTGACATCCTTACCCCTTGATTTGAGGTTTGGGCAGTCCCTCATCTTGTGGCCCTTGTTACCACATGGAAAACAACCATCCGTACCGGCAAGACCCTTACCCCCATGT